>JAQQAE010004399.1:0-18825 GCA_029823295.1 Pseudamia nigra | reverse complement strand
TTAAAATCTACAAAGGTTTGAATTTTGAGAGTGTTTAAATAAGAGAGAAATGTGAGAAAATGTTAATGCATGTCTGACAATAGTGTATAAAGTATGTGTAGAGGGGTTTTACAGACTTAAAACACATACAGTGGTGCCCTGGCTAACGAATTTAATCCGTTCCGGTGTCACGTTCATTGGGCGAATCATGCATTAGCCAGAGCGAGTTTTTCCATAGGAATCTACTTTGCGGAATTTGCCTATCGCGGGTTATTTTTAAAACTTAACCCCCGCGATAAATAAGGGACCACTGTATTCCATTGTGAAACCAATTATTTTTACATGATTTTCAATAAAATACAAAATATTCTTAAGCAGCAAGTCTCGGTGGTCAAAAATATGATTAAACCCTGATACAAGCACTCAAAATATCTTCTCTTTGAGAATGTCGTAAAACTTGTGTGTATGTTCGTAATCATTCAGTAGTAGATGTGGTTTTAAAGGTCCTGAGGGTAATATTAAGGGGGATTTAATAGATTTAATTGCAGAAATGAAATATAATATTCAGAATTAGGTTTTCATTTGTGTGTAATCATGTAAAAATATGTGTTTTATGTTACCCTAAATTAGGTGTTTATTTCTATAGCAAGTGGGTCATATCCACAGCATATTCTTCCACCATGTTTCTACAGTATCTCAGAATAGACTTTTCCTTTTTTCCAATTCACAAGGGGTGACGTCCAACATTAAGGCACATTACCATTGCCTTGGTTGAGCATGGAACAGAGTTTATATCCCTTTAGGGAAATAACCCACAACAGACAAAACAAACACTAGCTTTACAGAAGGCCTGCTGTTTTTTTTTTTTTTTTGCTGCCACTGTAGGGAATTGGGGGGGAGGGTTGCATTCTGCAGATTCACCACTATCGGATACTAAATCTTTAAGGTACTGACTAAAGTTGGCTCTGTGTCCAAATGTATTTAATCTTTTTTTTTTTTTTTTAAACTAGGGACTGGTTGGTGGAATCATTTTATACAAAAACACATAATTTAAGATATTGTTAAAAAACCTGAACTGCAAGATATCTGATGCTTGCAGCTATTGCTACATAATAGTGTGTCTGATTTTTTTCATTTAATGTGGCATTTATGTTGAAATCTTGTCCTTAGTCCATGTGGGTCTGATGTGTCCACTGACTGCCATTTTACATCCTTCCTACAGCAGAGGCTCAAGTGACTTTTAAATCATGATTTTTGTATTTCTTTTATTCACTAAACCCCCTTGCATTGTCAGATTTGCATTTCCAGCCACATTTAATTGTAATTCAACAAGTATTAAACCTGACCCAAGCATAAAGCATTTTTTAAATAATATGTTTTTTGAATATTTATTTTTATGCAATAGGTGAAAATGCACATAAAATGCTGATGGAAACTTGCTTCCTGTCCTAGGTCCTAGTCTCTGACCACAACCTTGCGTTGCATCATTTCCCATCTGTCTGTAAGAGAGTCTTGTTTCTTGTTGCAGCAGATAGCCATTTAACTTGAAACACATGGACTGAAAAAGGGCTACAACATGTATTTGACAAATGTAGCTTCCTTGGAATTTGTTACACAGCTTCTTCTCTTTCTCCCTCAAGCTAATATTACCTTTTTCTGTTAGTAGAGCATTTTACTAAAACATTTAACCTTTCTAGTCACATATTATAGTTTAGTCCATAAATTCTAACAGAGGATATTAGAGGATTGAGCCAGAAAAGTAACTAGTGTCACTACAGTTATGTAACACATGCAGCAAAAGGCACAAAGGGCAAAAGCTTTGATTGTCACAATACCAAAAAGACAAATGAATAATAAAAATAGCTTGGAATAATAAGGGGCAAATGTGCAGAGAAATACCATTACAGAAAGTGGCGCTATAGTAGAATGTCCGGACAGAGTGATCTGAAGGCCTGGAGACATCAGCCTTGCTCTCCCACACACACTGAAATACCGTATTTTCCTGACCATAAGGCGCACTTAAAATCCTTTAATTTTCTCAAAAATGGACAGTGCGCCTTATAATGAGAAGCACCTTATGTATGGATTTATTCTGGTTGTGCTTACTGACCTCGAACCGATTTTATGTGGTACACAG
Source organism: Pseudamia nigra (assembly GCA_029823295.1). NCBI lineage: Eukaryota > Metazoa > Chordata > Actinopteri > Kurtiformes > Apogonidae > Pseudamia > Pseudamia nigra. The sequence continues at coordinate 16,709 of JAQQAE010004399.1, read as the reverse complement.
CGCTCAAAAATCTGTCAAAATTTTTTAGTACGACTTTGGTAAGTTACGAAGCCACACCACTTGTAGGAGCATTACAGTAATCTGGAGCCTCCGCGAGTGACAAGAGCTGTGACACCGTTTACACTAAAGAGATAGGCACAGTATGTATGCCCATTGGTACGAAACGACACAGGGACACGCCCACAAAGCGGACCCCAAACCCACCAGCCATGCAGCAAAACACGGGAACAGAGCAGCCGCAAGAGAACCCAACACCAAGGAATCAATGGCACAGAAGCGGCGGAAGCAAGAAGACGACACGCGCCAATCCGGAGCCCACCGCCACTCCGGGCGGACCAACCAAAGAACTCCAACCGCCAGACACTGGCGCCAACAGGCCGTCGAAAGCCAACCCGCGAGCTCCGGACAACAGAAGGCGAACACACACCCACCGAGGCAGGAAGGCAATGCCAGGTGAGCCACGCCACCACCTGCCAATAGACCGTAGAGGCACCCGTCCCAAGTGCTGTCCGAGTCCCCGCGAAAGCCGGAACCACCACCAAACAGCCAAGCAACAGCAAGGAGACCGACCCGGACAATGATGAGAGGGATCCGGACCAGCCCAATGCCAAAACCGCCCAACTGCCAAACAAAGACACTGAAGATGAAGAACCTGATGGACGTGCGGGAGAGGAACGAACCCAAAAAGTGAGTGTACCATATTGTTTTGTATTTTATGTTAGAGTTATTGTGAATGAGTTGAATAGAGTTTGACTTATCTATCTTTTGCGTCGCTTAATGCACCTTATAATCCAGTGCGCCTTATGGTACACACTTAACATGAAGTACCTCTCATCTGCTTGACAGTCATCCACACCAACAGTTCTTGTCTGAGTTTCTTTTGGGGCAAATGTCACATTCTGAATTTTCCTAGATAACAGCAGTGCCTCGTTATGTAGTAATAGCATTAATCAGTGACTGGCACCATGCCTGAACCTGGACTCATTGCGCTATTGTCACTGTTTACTTTTCTCCCTGGATACAGTGAATACATCCCAGAACATTCCCAATCTATGAGAGCATGCTGCAAAAGTAGACAAAAACGAAGCCTGTTGTGTTGTTAGAGAAGAATAGAGTTATGTCACTTAAAAACAGATGGAGCAAGAGTCTGTTGATACACGAGAATCGCATTAGGCTGATCGCATCTTGTTCCACTTCTTTCTCATACAGCTCGTGCAATGAGAATGAGAAACAGTCTTATTAAACAGTGGAGCTGTGTGAGACGGAGTGAGTGAAGTAAAAGGAGAAGTAAAAGACAGGCGAACTAAGGTTATTTCCACTTTGAAGAACAGTTTCCAACAGTCATTCCCTAAGAAGCAGAATCTCTACTGAAGTCCCTGCAAAAGGCAAAAACCAAAGACAGAGCTTTTAGGAAAATTCAGAAAGGGAAGGTAATCTGTGGCAAGGCATAAAGACAGTTTACGTGGGAGCTAAAGTCCAGCTGTTCTGTCTGCTGCTTTGTGCCTATTAGAGATTTAGCAGCAGGAATCCTGATGCATAGAAGACTGTTGCTCTGTATGAATGTACTATAAGCTTATACTTGGAGGCTAACAACCACCATGAAACAAGGATTAAATGGAGCTTTGTCCCTGCTCTCCTTTAATAGGGTTCAAGAGAATGAAACTAAGAGAGCAGCAATTGACCTTTGATAACCCGAGCACTTCATGGTCTCCCTCCTTGTCTTGGAAATTAAACTTGATTAAGCTCTGAGGATGAAAACGTCATACAGTTCAATAGGAAACTTTTCTGATGACTGCATGTGAGTCTTTTACAAGGGTGGCAAGGGTGAGGTTACAAACGTCAGAGTATTGATTTATAACCACTCTCCAAGTGGTGGTGATATTTTTAACAGTAATCTGTAGATTTATGATTCTGCTTAATACACTTGGACAGATGTGAACATTTGAGAATTAGCACCTGTCCATGTATGCCTGTGTTAAGACAGAGAGACTATGTACTGTAAAGTCATAGCACATATGGTACTTAAGTCATAGACAGTATTGCACTATATACAAAAATGGCAGCCAGCCATATACTAGTAAAATTGCAGATGGTCAAAAAGGGAACAGTCTGTTTTTCAAGGGTTTACATTTCAGTTTTTAATGGCATTTTGCGCCAATTTAGGTGGGAGTTTGTATAGCAATACAGAAAGCTAATGTGGAGACAAGGCTGGCAACGCATTTTTGTTTATTAACTTATGTTTCTCATTTCTGCTAGCACACTATCACAGTAAAAATTCAAAACCACCTGAGTTTTTTGGGAAAGAAAGTAGAAAAGAAAATTCCTCACTCAATAGCTATAACAATTAATTGCTAAAACATTATGACAAAGGCAAAAATCAACTCTTAAAAAATCTACTCTACTGGATGTCCAAAATTCTTGTTCATCTAACGTCTAACTTTCTCAGCAACACTTCCATCCCAGCATCTGCAGACTCAAGACAGGCATGGATCAAATGTGGAAGTGGAGCGTGAAAGGTGGGGAGCTGGAGGGTAGTCTTAAGTGCTTCTCTATTATGTCTCATTCTCTACCTTGTGTAGTCACTTTAGACCGATCAACCTGAGAAGAGTGTGAAATGGCGGCCCTAGGACCTCATCCATCAAATCCACACAGGTCCCAGGAGGGGCCTTGTCTGAATAACAGTAACCACAGCCAATACTGCAGCAAAACAGTGGAAGATCTATCTCAGGGTGTCTGTCATGAATACCATCTCTAGCTATCAAGGTGGTCTGACAGATCCTGTTAGAACGCACTGAAATAAACAGTCAGCATTAATCTTGTGTGCATGTGGAATCTTTGATGATGAACGTGTCCATAAGACCTTCACCTGGTCCCTGGTTCACTTTCTCTGGTTAATGTGGTGACACTGAGCGCATAGAACTAGTCTTCTCTACAGCCCTCTCCATTCCGAAGAGCTTTAATCTCCCACTGGGCCTCTGGGCAACCCATCCAACACACATTTGCATACATCTGCATATTTCCCATTAGGCTCCACTTGTTGCCTTTTCATGGAAAACTCGGATATGGTGATGATCACCCTCGACAGCAATGGTTCTATTTTTCCTGCCTTTTTCTTTTCGTCCTTACTTTTCCATCACCTCTTGATCCTTTGTTTCAATTCCGCTGTCTCTTCTTTCTTTCTCTGTCATAGCTGTGATCAGAGTGCACTATGGAGGTCTGATCCGCAGACAAAGGCAAAAGCTCCCAGTTAGATCCGCTGTGCAAGCTACAGTAAACCATCTGGGGCCAGTGACAGCCTCCGGCCTGAGACAAACAATAACACAAGAAATGAATTCAGCTCACAATGACCATGAACGAACCAGACTAATTAGATTAATATGTGATCAACAATTCAATTAGGCCCATTCAGCTAAAGAGCTCTAGAGGTATGGATACATGCAAATAAGATGAGTGAACACAAAACTGCAGAAAAAATGTCCTGAGACTGGGGAATGGGCAAAATGTGTTAAGGCCACATGTTCATTCATTCATTTACAGAAGAGATCCCACGTGGTCACCTGTGTGTATGACTGCATTTGATTGACAGGGCCATGACATCATTTTTGCTGCACTGCAGCTTCATTGCTTTTGGTGGATGACGACCACTGACCTCCCAACTGCCTACCTGCATAAAAATATGCTAGAATAAACAGTTCTTTGTTAAGAAAAAGACCTTATGCGTAGCGATCCTGGAAATATCTAAAACAAAACTGAGAATAAGTGTTTCAGTCTTTTTTTCTCCCAAAACTCCTTCCAGGGTGAATATAATTAGAAGTTCCCATTTCCTCTGTGGATAGTGAAAATTACATTATAGTGTGCAACATGCAAACATGGCCTGAGGATAACAGTTATAACATGTTCCTGGGGTGCTTCTGCATTTTTGTGTTTTCATATTAAACAGATATGTAATTTTTATTAATGTGAAAAACTCGGATATGTGTGAAATAAACCAACTTTTTAACACATCTTTACTTATTTTCTAAAACTTTGTGAAAACACAACAAGAAAGAGTTTTTATCAGCCATTCTTATCAGGATGTATGCAATTCTATCAAATCTGAATTAAAGAAGGTTGTATTCACAAAAAGCTCAGCATCACCTTTCTCCGGCTGCTTAATTTTCTGCAGGGTCCTAATCAAGTGCCTGTCTCTGCTCATGAATTTTGAAGGAAACCTTAAGCATTTAAATGTGTATTTAATTGCATTGGTTGTGGAAGCATGGTTAAGTAAGAGCTGAGAAATACATTTCTTAATGCGACTTAGCGATGCCCAGCAAATCAAAGACCATCAAGCGAATTAATGAGGGTGAGCGGCGAGCGCATTAAGAGTAGAGACGAAGCGCCTCCATAAACAAATACATATCTCTCAACTAGATGGCAGGAACAAAGGGATAATGGGGACGAAGTAATAAATAGTCTTCCTTGTCAATTGGCATGGTTCGCTATCCATTCCACCACAATTTGCCCCACTTTAATAGAGTAAATACACACAGACACACACCTTCTCTTCAGCTATGTTTAAAAAGCAGACAGATGCTTCTTCAGTGGCGTTCCTTTGCTCCTGTGAATAGAGCTGAGAAAGCTTCTAAAGAAGAAGAGAGGAGTGGGCAGGAGGTACGGGAGGCAGTGGTGGTGGGGAGGGGCCAGAGATGAAAAAGAGGAGAACTAGAAATATGAAACCTTCCTGGTTATTAAAAGCTGTCTTGCGAGGGCAGCGCTCCTGTCGTTAAGTACTCTTTCAATTATTAACGGTGCCGCCGCTTTCATCCGTTGGCGTGTGAATGCCAATATAACTCCATCACACACTTTTCTGTCTGCCGTCTTCTCTTTTCTTCTTGGTAACAGGCAAACACACACACACCCATACACACACACACACACACACAAGGTATTCAGCTGTAATTGTTACAGAGCTGGTGAGAGGACAGGTCGGTAGTGAGAATTATTGTATAAAGCTGGATGTTTTGAGGCTCTCTGAGGATTTGACAACATGAGCAGATGGCCAGAGACAAAGAAACTACATTTATTATAAAGGGGAAAATTTAATAAGACCATTATTGGAGGATTTTTATAGCTAAGCAGACCAGCCTCTGGGGGGAGCTGCAGGTATACACTGACAGCCAACAGCGCTCAGGTCAGGCCCAATTTGGGCCATTTTTCTCAACTGTCAAGTGCCCGTCAAGCTTCAGCAATAAAGGAGAGGAGATAAGGAGAGAGATTTCAGATAGTTGGGATTGAGCCATGAGCAATAAGAGAGGAGCAGGAAGCTTTTAGGGTGTTATCCTGCCTCTCCGTTCACAGCTCCAAATGTTCCTGTGCCTCTGATGAGACGGGCTTGTATGACAGATTATCAGCACAAATGCTGCTTGAGGGAAAGCTGGCACAGGGGGAGATCCAAACACAACACAGTCAGATATATAGCCGTGTGTGCTGGATGGTGTAGAAAAGGAAAGAGATGGATGGCTTCTGGTACAGTGGCAGACTCATACTGGTACTGGACGAAGGTAATAAGGTGTTTTCTGGCATGAAAAGGCAGGACATCTCAAACATAATCATGGTCTAATGTTTCTCTTTCTCTCTGAAATCCAGTTACCAAGGCTGTGTGGGCACTGCAAACCCCTCACTCCATAAAATTGAGGAAGAAAAATATTTTTTACACAGCAGACTGTAAAATTACATTTTAAATAACATTTGGAGATTAATGAATAAGTCAATATGACTAATAAATCCGCAGTTAACAACAGCTTTGTGGAAAGTTGTAAAGAAAAAGTAGAACCAAAAGAATTTTTAAACTATTGATTGGAAGTTATATTTCTTCTCAAAAGTGTTCATAAAAATGGAGCACCCCGAATATTTTTCAACTGGTAAGACAGTTTGAGGGTTGACAAGAACAATCCAGTTTTAATATCAAGTTTTGTCAAATTAAGTTACAGTTCTCTTGATCCACCTGTTTCAGATTCAGAACCTGTTTTATTTTATGTATTGATGTACTGTATGTATATATGTATGTATGTATGTATCTGTCTACCTATTGGTGAATTCTGTGAATAACGGAATACTATAATCCACAGTTAAAATTATGATCATTTTGAAGAATTAATCTGGTCCATCAAGTTATATTTCAGTGTATAAAAACAGGTTGTTTCCTTACTTTTTCAATGAATACATTTTATGGCAAAATCCTATATAGGAATGCCATTGTGCTGTGTGTTTTACTTCTTCACATTAAATTGTAAGGATGGTGAGCAACATGCCTTAATGTGGGTTCCTACTTTGGCCACTTAGAGAACATGCCTCATTTTAAAGTGAGGTCCAGTTATTCTGCCCATTGAAACTTAGCAGAGAGGGGAATGTTAGAATGACGGGGAGCACTGCTTATCGACCATGGCCGAGCACATTTCCACTCCAGAGATGGGATGCGAGGCACTGGGGCGTGCTGACGACCATCCCCTGGGACTCCTGTCCAATTACAGCTCAAAATGAACCAGGAGAGCGCTGAGATTGGGCTGGGCGCACCAAGGTGATGATGGAAGGTGGGAGGGAGCTGAAAGATGAAAAGTAAGGGAGGGGGGATGTGAGTAGCACTTGAAATTAATGGGGCAGGGTGGCACAGGGCTCCCAGGGGCAAGCACAGGGCTTGCTGATGACATTAACTCCGCCCTCAAGCAGCCATTTGGGGGTGAGAGGTTCCAGTAATCTCGGGATACTCACAAAAATTGGTCTAAAAAGGGTCCCAAGAATACAGTGCTGCTGCTGGACAGAAATGATGTTGGAACATGAACTGTGGTGATGTACAGTGATTTAACTGTGCATGACATTATTAGAGGATGCCATATACTGCTGATGTTCGATACAACTCTGTGTAATCTCTGAAGCATGATACCGTAACTAAACTGAGAATTTCAGATGGCAATCCAGATTTAATTCAGATCCATGTCACGTAAAAATATGACAAATTGAAAGATTTCAGCAAAGATTTTAATAGGCGCCAGTGTTCAGAGGGCTTTTATTTGAAATGTCATATTTGGACGACTCTGCTCCAAGAGCTATTAAGCAGAAATGTGTTCGCCTATAAAAGAGCTCTTCTGTGTGTGATTGCAATTTAATAGCGGCCATACGTTCATGCTCTAGTCTTGCTTTAATGTTGCAGTGCACTAGGGACAGGCAGAAAGCGAAAGGAAAGAACCCAAGGCCGGGAAACATCTCGTCCAAATTACCATCATCTTCCAAAGCACAGCGTCAAGGGATGAGATGAAATGTTGTCATAATGTTGCTGTGTTGGAGTTCATTGCCTGCACATTCAGTGTGTTTGGCCACAACCTAATGTATGACAGCGAAAGGAATAACTCAATTGATAAATGTGTTTTGATAACACAACCAGTGCAAATTTGTTTCATACATGAGTGAGTGCCTCCATTATCTGTTATGGAATGTACATTTTGATCAGTGTACACATAACTACATTTTTATTTTTCCAATGATGCACGGGCAAACCATCATATTTAGTGGCTTTCACAACATGAAGATTTACATTTTTGATACAGTATAATATAGTTTCTAATCATCTGCTTTAGAGAAGCATGAAAGATTAAATGAAAAAAAAAGCAACTTGCTGCAGTCCTATAAATAACAAAGTGGCACAGACAAGTGCACTTATATTGTTTTTTTTTTATGCACAAAGAAAACACAGCAGTCACAGAGAAGTAGAGGGAGGGAAAGAGAAACACATGTAAAGTTTTTGCCGGGAGTCAGCGATGCTTTTAATACATACAGTCACATCAATGGCACATTAAGACTGCGTAACCACGGCAACAGACACCAGGATTATGTCAAAGAGAGGCACACAAAAGATGCTTCCGAGTGGCAACACAGTCCTGAGAGAGAGAAATAAAAAAGAAAGGCTTTAAGTTGGAAGAATGACAGACATAACAGACAAAAATAAGTAAGGTTCCAAGAAATAAAAGCTTGTATCAAGACCTGCAAGGGCAGGGTTTGCGACTCCTGCCGAATGTGTGTCTAGTTGTATTAATCGTGAGTACAACAAGCAGGTCCTAACAAAAGCAGAGCAAACCTTCAAATAGAAATCTAAAACCACACTTTTGGTTGTGGAAATCTTATAGTGAGTCAAGAACTGTTATCATCAGCTTATTAGTGTCAATAAATTTATTTAATTATGTCCTCAAAATAACTGACAAAAAATTCTACAGGAAGAAGTGTCAGTTTCTTATTTTATATTTCTGTCCATCTCGTTCTCATTCACACAGTATGAGACGCAATGACCATGATGGCTCCAGGGCTGTTTTCTTCACTCATCTGACTGTGAGCAGAACATTAAGCAACAGTCCACTCCCATAAAACACACTGTTCCTGCAGCTGCAGTAACACTATCTGTCTCCTCCTACTTTTTTCCTCATCCTGTGTACTTTTCTGCCCTCTTGACATTTCCATCTTTATCCAATTGGATCTTCATGAAGAAAATTGTACCAGGTCATGCGGAAGTGACACATGATATTTCCCAAAACTTGACTGTTGGAAAACTTTGTCATTAACCTGTTTTAGGAAGAAAAAGCTCCTACATCTGATCTTAGCAGAAAAAAGCTTATAGAACTAAAAGTAGCTTTGTGGTAATATTTCTGTGTTTGTATTCACTCAAAAGTAAAAGTGAAATTTTTAGGTAAGCTTTAGCGTTCATGTGCAGTGAATCATTTTTTAATAATACATTTTACCTTAGAGACACACTGAAACAATATAAAACAGTGCAGCTCAGTGGCCAGCCAATCAGAGCTCAGAGCCTTAAAAAAAATGATGAGCAGGCCAGTGTGTCACAATGCACAATGAATTCTATTTTCTCACTTCTACTTTTACCTAGAAATGTCTTTCAATGACATTCTTGAACTTCCAGTGGTGAATTCTGAAAGTCAAAAATCTCCTCTGCTGAATCGTGAAGAAACAACTTGCATATTGACAAAAAGAATGTGTACCAACCACAAAAGATCAGAAGTCATAATTTAAATGCTGATAGGTATGAAACAGCATTTGTATAGCTCTGTTGTAATGTTCATTTCAACTTTGTACTTTGGGGCTGGCCTCGCTTTCAATAAACAGACGACTCAAAGTCTGGAGCAAATCAGCTTGGAGTTCTTACATCATACATCATTCCCGTTACATGGACTCCACCCTGCAGTGCTGTTCCCTTTCAAAATGATATTTGCACGTGGTCTCCTTTGCAAAATAGAGTTGCTTCAGCCCCATGCACTTATTCTTCTGATTCATCTCTTCCAGTTGTAGCATCACAACTGAGCTCATTCCAACTAATTGACTGTCTCTGACTGTTTCTACAACCCCAAATCAGAAAATGCTGGCACAGTAAGGAAACCAAATAGAAATGACTGCTGCCTTTTAAAAAATTTACATTGAAATGTATTTCAATGTATGCATTACGACACATATTTCATGCTTTGTTATGTCATTTTATTAGAAAATACACATTCCTCAAATACTAAATGTGTGAATATGCATTAAATAATTTGGACAAGGGCAAATGCGAGCTAAAAATAGCCTGGAATTATTCAAAAGAATGAGATTTGCAACAGCTGATGTAACAAGTGATTTTAAATATGATTTGGCCCTTAAGGAGCATCCTGACAGCTTTAGACAGTCAGGAAGAAGAACAAGGAGCACACGTAAATATGCAGAAAATTGCTGAAATTTTCAAAAATTAAGTTTCTTAGACACAAACTGGATATTCCCACTCCAGATATTCCCACTCTGGTGCATCATATTAGCACAGCAGTGTGTGGTTCTTGAACATATGGCTGTGTATAACAATCAGACCACGGGACATTTAACTAACTTGCACTGGTTCTCTGGTTTTGGATGGTAGTAGCTCATTAATATGCAAGACACAGGATTCCCATATCACTAACTGAAGCTAGGTTTCGATCTTAAAGCGTTACATTTTTAAACCAAATTTTCAGAAATTTGATAAAAGGAAATGCACCTCTGTGTCTGTTTCCATCATCTACCTTGTGTAAATCTTGGAAGGTGCTTAACCACAGCAAAGGTTTTAAGTCAAGAACCGCCGAACGGACATGACCTCATTAAAACAAGCATCAGTCTGAAGCTACTGTATCTACCCACCGTTATTACCAACACAAAGAACATGTTAAACCTCAGAAGTTTTATCGTGAACTTGAACTTGTTTTGAATGATTCTAAGCCTGTTCAAATTATTTCCATTTATGTAGCAGAACTGAATTGGAGGAATGAGTCACCAGAATAAAAATGTCCCAATTTTACATTATAGATGCATCTCCATTTGTACATGCACGTATATCTGTGCTGTAGTGTTGCAGTTTTCATCTGTGTCTGTCAAAAATGATGATAACATATGCTTTGAAAGTTTTTCTGGTCTAGTTAGACTTTGACAGACTTTGGTTAATATTAGGGAAAGACGCCAAGACTTGATTAATTACAGAGATTGTCATCAGAGACTTGATTAATAATGACCCAGAGTATAATTAGTACATTCAAAGTAAACCCCAACCCATTCCTAGTCCAAACCAAATTGCTTTTATTGTGCTAACCCTAAACACTCACAGGGGATTGGCCGTAAACCTCAATATCCGGTGGAGAAGTCCTGCGATTTCTATGTATATCAACCACTTTCTGCTGGATTTGTTAATATCAGGGAACATTAAATGTTTAGGTTATAAAACACACCAATGACACATGCAGAAGTCTACAATGGCACCGTTTTTTCTGGCAACTCAGTCGTTTATATTGAATGGTTGACTGCTTTCATCTTGAATACATTTTATTCATTACATTAACTGTTAACAGTGATCATGTGATAAACACAGCTGGCAATGCACTGCACTCAATCAGATGAGCTTCCTGCTCTGTTCTGCTCACACAATTAAAAAAAAGAAACACTCCTTCTCTTTTTGTTCTTGAGCTTGTTCTATTTTTTTTCTTCCCTCAATCCCCCCCCCTTTTGCAACACTTCGGGGTCACCATCTGCATGGCAACACTCACAGCGTGACACTTCCATAACCCAGGAGGAGGAAGAGAGGGACAGAGCACCGACCTCTCTTTCACTCTATTCACAGGCCACCCATAATTCATTAGCTCCCCCTCTCATCCTCTCTATATTTCTCTCAGTCTGCAGTGTGACCGATGTGGGTTTCCGAAAGCTCGTTCAGATATTTCTTGGAATGAAGGTGCTGACAGTCAATATTTTGTATCACCATTCAGCGTGTTTAAATTTGACCATTTTCATGGCAAAGCACACTCAGAGAAAGCTATTTTTTAAACCGTGGAACAATAAAATTTTCTGTTGAAGCCAAAAATAGTCTTCATATTTCAGAGTATAATCAATTAAAGTTTACCTGATCCATCATGTCAGTGATAGGAAATATTTACTCTGAAACTCTTACAAAAGCACACAAAAGTACTTTTGTGCAAACACATTTATACACTGTGAATGCAAAACATATGCACCAAAACACAGCCTCTGGTTTCACACACTTTTGAAGTGACCTATTGAAGTGATCTTTGCAAAATCAAACTTTCAACATGATTGGATAGTTTTCCATTTGACCTCTGGTCATGCATTGTCTGTTTTCCATCAGTCACACACAAAAAAAAATTTCATTCTTTTTTAAAAATTTTATTATTTCGCCAGGCTCAGTGCCAAACCCACCCCCCCGCTACCTCCGAAATCTTTCCTCCTCCTTAGTCCACACTGTTAAGCTTTCCATTTCAGTTGCAAGCAAATGCTGTTTATTTATTCAGAGAAGATCCATTTTCCGCTCTCATCCCCCCTGCTTTCCTCTCTTTATTTCACCCCCATGGTTACAAGATTGTAGATGATCACTGCGAAAAAATAAAAGGTGGAAGACAGTGGTGTGAGGGATGTATAGAGAGGTGGTTGAGAGTCTCTTAAGGTGTGTGTGTCATTGGGTGGAAAACACTCGCAGATTTAAAGTTGCTTTATGGTTCTGGATGTCACACACACAAAAGCGGCACCTTTGAGACTATGACTATAACATCGTACAGCACTAGAATACAGCCAGGGGGAATGATTACTCTATGTATGTGTATGAGAGAGAGAGAGAGAGAGAGAGAGAGAGAGAGAGAGTGTAACAGAAAAGGAGAAAGCATAAGCAGGAGAGTTAGAGACAGAGTGTCGTGCTCCAGGTGGTGCATTATTAAACAGATTTGTCACTTTGGGCCAATGGTGTTAAATGTGTTAAGTGTGCATGTGCAGGTGCTAATGTTTAGGTTGCAGTGAGATGTTTGAAGTGAATAAATGAAAGGAAAATAAAAGCTAATGGGGAAGGTCTTAAGAAAACAATGACGGAGATAAAATTGTGGCAACGCTATATTATTTGACTTACATTTACATTACCTCATGTGATCATATAGCGTCATATATTGCGAGCACTACAACTGTGTTGTAGTTGTGTTTTAAATGCCTACGGTTGCTGTTGAATAAAGTGATCTCTGCAGGGAAAACCATGACAGAAAATAACAACTGCTTAATCAAAAATAGCATTAAAGAGCCGAAGTCCTCTCTGAGTTTGTCTGCCATCAAATGAGACCTCCCACCCTCAGAACGCACACTAACCTGAACACATTAAAAGGCTGACAAGGATGCACACTTCAAATGAAATTTGCTTTTAACGACAGATGTGGTTTCCATCTGAAAGAGACTGCAAGTCTGTGAATCAATTTGAATTGTTGTGTGTATGATGTTGCTGATTACGCTGTAGTTCATTATATGTGTTCTCCTTTTCTCTTTTTGGAGGATCAGACCAGGGGTGAAAGAAGACACAGAGCCCTTGTTGAATTCTAGTTCATTCATAGTTTGTACGATTTTGTGGAATAATGAGCACTATCCCTGTCAAATAAAATAACTAAAATTAAATGGCATCAAAACTTTTCTTTTTGGAATTTCTTCTCATTTCTGTGCCCTGGCAACAACATCAAACTTTCAGCAAAACTGCCTGCTTAATAACACATCCAGCCTTGTCTCGCCTATAGGGTGCATTTTAATTCTACTATTCTCCGTTAATTTCTAGTCTTCCTCACTCTGTAGATTCCCAGTCCCGTTCATTCTCTGTCATCTCTCCTCTGTCGCTTTTGTGTTTTGTAATGTACTCTTGCCTGAACTATGTAATTATCACTTGCTGATTCCAGGAGGTTTGGAGGAATTCTGCCCTCCCCCTCTGTCTCCTTCCGCCCGCCCAGTCCGCCTCCGTCACTTGGATGCTGAATGCTGTATTGTTCTCGACTGCTACAAAGCTTTGATTGACAGCTGTGAGACGCAAAGATTGAATTTTTGAATCCCTCCTGAAGCATCCCGTCCCTCCCTTTATCTCCTGTCACTTTGATTTAAACTTGTCATTGGCGTTATAAAAGGAAGAATGCATAAAACGTCATTAAAATGTCCGGACCACAAATTTAACCCTATCATTAAGACTTAATTTTTCAGAATATCAACAAATAATCCTAATAAAAATGTAAGCAAAGTGAGTTGCACTAAAGAATTAACAGTGTCTTTTTTGCCATGTCTTTTTTTTTGTCGCCAGCTTTCGAATAATGCTCCTTCCTCTTTCCCTACATTCAAGCCAAATGTGGTCAATATTCATGACAACAAAAAACGATGTTGAGAGAACTGGCTCTGATGTTTCTTCTTATTGATCTCCTTCAGGAACTCCCTCAAAGACCTATGAAAAAAATCCATGTCAAATATTACATGACAGTATTATTATCCAACATATGAGTGCCACCCAACAAAGCAGGATCAAGTCCATCCAAGACATAAACTGAAAGCAATGGAAAATGGAACCGAGCAAGGAATGAGATTAACCAAAGTCAGAGGGATTAATGTATTTCTAAATGAGCATGTAACAGCTGCACGGACTGAAATTATGTTGTTATCTTGAGGCAAACTCTGGAGAGCATGTGGACGGAAAATATCAAATTTAATGGTAAAATATTGGCTAATGGCAGCTTCAGTCAATATAGACAAGCCATTTAGAAATGTTTTCTCTCTAACCCCTTAGTTAAAACCAGTATAATCCTGAATAGAGACACGGCCTACGTTATAGATAAAGTACCACACACTCTCTCACAGTACACTCACACACACTATCAAAGAGGATTTAAAGATTCAAACAGTAGTCTTGGTAATTAGGCAGATGGATTTGTGCCTCTCCTCTCCGGCGGGATATAAAGCGACACATACTGCAAGCGGACAAACTCTTTAAGTGGATTAATTAAAACCAGCACAGCCAGGTCAAAGGTCAAGCTACCTTTGCCGTCAACCTCCCTGCTTTTTCCCTCCCCGCCTGCCTCCTCACACCTGCACAAGGCAAAGGATTTAGATGGTTAGACTCGGACAGAAACTGACTCGATTAGGGAGAATGAAACGGCGAAGGAACAATGGTTGTTTTTTTAAACGAGTTAGCTTGAACATATTTGATTCTTTGTCATATTAAGAAACGCCATTTTTCTCTTAAATTTCAACTTATCTGTCTGTAACCAGACAGTAATAGAATAAAATCCTGAGCGCTCCTCTTTTCTTACCTAATTGAATACAGAACACACCTCGTTTTTCCCGGGTGCATGTTTGGTATCTGGATGTAATCAGGTGGAATTAATATGCATGCTGTTTCTCATTATGGAATAACTGAACTGCACTTCAGAGATGTGACATGCACGGTGAGAGGCACGGACGGATTTCTAACAGCCATGCACCGCACTCCCTCTCAAACTCAGTGTGTGTCTGTGTGTGCAGACTATTATAATTTAGAAGATAGAGGAGATTGTGAACGCAGATGAGAAAACACACCCCGCTGCTGATCAGATAAAACACTCACACGTAGATGCATTAAAACACACATGCACACACATTTTCAATTTGCATGAACTCCTTCTTGCATTTTAACCAAATTAAATTCCAAAGAGTTGCATTAATCAGTTAATTGCGCTACCATGCATATCATGCCTAATTGTGTTACAGAAGTAAGGTCTCATGTTTCATCTGCATTGAAAGTCCGTTTTATATTTTCCCAGTCTTATCGAGACAACAGAATGATCAACACCACTCCACTGCAACTCCTAAAATGCTCGTTTGAACTGCATTTGTTGTGTGTTAAAATTTAGACAATGTTTATCTCGCTCAATCAAGTGTTCGAGACGGAAGCGGGTGTGCATTTCTTTTCCCTTTGTTCAACGGCTTCAAGTGTTCGACAAAAACAACAGCAGCTCTGGCTTGTTAATGTTGTGTTTATGGTTGAGACTGCAAGTGTGTGTGCATTAAGTGTGTGTCTAAGTTGTGATGGAGGTGAGTCTCATTAGGGAGAAATTTACGCTGAGAAAGGCACCGAGGTGCTTCATTATCATAGATGATTGAGAAGTGCATATGTAGGCGTGAATGCTCGTTTGGGCAACGGAGTTGGTGGAAGTGTGATTGTGTGTGTGTGTTTGTCCCGGAGTGTGATTGAGGAGCTGTAAGATTGTCTTTATTGAGATATGTGTCGTCTTTGGAGATGGACAGCTGTGCCTGCCTCTAATCTGGAAGAAAAAAGATTTAATAAAGAGCAGATGAGAAAGAGGGGCGAGAGAGACCCTTCGTATCCTTATACTCCCATTTTTCCAATAACTACTTGAGCTTGCCCCAAAATTGTGCAATTCTTGTCAATTGTAAAAAAGATATTCACATTTCATCTTTGACGCAAACTCATTCACTGTCCTAAAATTACCTAGTGACATTTTTAATGCTACCAAGAGATATGTCAGCCTTAAGGAAATAGAGGAGAGAAGAATGAGTCCATGGCGAAAGTGCCGACTGTGGCTATTTATGAGTATGTATTGGGTCAATTGCATGCCCTATTTCTCAGTCTGGACAGTCATCAGTGGCTGTTTAGAAATGACATCATTTTGCCCCCCCTTTCCTGTCCATCAGCAGTTCACTGAAATATGCCTGCTCTACATTACTCCACTCATCTTCTATTTTGGATTTACGGATAATGATGGTTGGATGGAGGGCACTGGCGGAATAAAAATGAAAAAGATAGGGAAGAGGCAACGTTAAAAGAATAATCTGCGGGTCTTGCAGGTTCTGTCTCCTCATTCTATTTCTAAAATAGAATTTTCGATCCCCTCCACTGCCATCGAGTCTGTCGAGGGAATAATGACTTATTTATCAAATGGCAGAAATATTCAGGGACAAGGGCTTTAAAATTCCGGCTTTTAAATTCATAGGTCCCTCTGTTTAAAGTCAGTGAATGCATTTGTAGTGATTTGCAGCTCTTACAGAGATATAACTGTGTTCTGCCTATTATTTTAACAGTGGTTTGGCAAAAAGGAGAGAGGCCTCATTCACAATAAGGTGAATCATAAGTTTCACCTTTGACCTTATGGAAGACTCACTGAATTAAATTTGAGTGTGGTTCTTCAAGTAAATAAGTCTTTTGCTGAGGCAGCTTTGATAACTGTTTTGTAGCACAGGATATAAAATTAAATGTTGTCTAAACACGCTCTGTTGCAGCCATGAGTAAATGTTTCAAGATAAATTCCTCGAGGGGCGTACTTTTTCTGGCAGCGCATGAAGCTCTACAACATTTGGAAGAACTAAATCAGCATGGGGGGAGGGGGGTGCTA
>JAQQAE010004398.1:0-18826 GCA_029823295.1 Pseudamia nigra | reverse complement strand
TCTCACCCTATCCTCTGCATCTTCTTCTCTCACACCAACTACCTTCATGTCCTCCTTCACCACATCCATACTCCTTCTTCATCCTTATCATATAATAATAATGAATAAATGGGCATGTACGGGTGTGTAATATGTACTTTATATGGGAGTTTTTGTGGGTCCCGGAACGGATCAATATTATATTTGCATATGTCCCTATGGGGAAAACCTGCCCGGTGTAACAAATTGTCACTTTACGAGCCGGAACAGATTCATTTTGTACAGTGAGGTACCACTGTACAACATATTTTTGCTCAAAATAGATAATAATTATAATAATCATGTGTTGCACTGGCGAGTCTTGTGACATGCATCGTTGCATGCACGTTCTATCATGGATCCAGCATGGATTTGTCTTCAAATGTTGTCCCTGCCCTTCGGTAACAACTGATCCTTGTGTTACGAGAGAGAGAGGACAAGAAAACGATGCTGAATAAAAGAAATAGCTGGAGGAAGATCTACAGCTTTTTCCCAAGAAAGTCAACAAAACCATCAAGTTGTTTGTGTTTGTTGTTGTGTATGTTTCATGATAATTTCATTGTGTGTATCTATTGATTCATGAAAGAGTAGTAAAATTAATAAAATGAGAATGAATATGATTACATAAATAGATAACAAAACTGTGTAGAATAGAAAAAAACACATGAAGTTTTGTAAAAATTTCACTCAATAAAATAAGTTGAAGTAGACTTACAGTACATGATCCTATATTTCAAGATTCAGCATTCAATTCCTAGTGATATTAATATTTAACAGATCTGACTGTTTCTATTTGTCAGTTTTATTGAAGTGCTCTATAGTTTCAACAACCTTAAAATTGCCTTATTATGTGTAAAAATGTTGAATTTTTAATATACTTTTGATTTTTTTGGCCTATATTATTTTGGACTTGGGTGGACACAAGTAAAGCCATAGTGAGTAGGGAACCCAAATGGCCAGCAGCAGCCTTGTCTCAATATACAGATGAATAAAATCAAAAATGAATTAATTTTACAGTTAAATCAGTAAGTATCTGCTTTTAGCTTTGCTCTTTGTTTGGATTGTAAATGAAAATACAAAAAAAATACTGTATGTGCACATAGTAAAAACACAAAAATTGGAACTATAGGCACCGTATTTTCCGGACTATACGTCACTCCTGAGTATAAGTCCCACAAGCCAAAAAATGTATAATGAAGAAGAAAAAAATGTATATAAGTCACACTGGACTATACGTCACATTTTTTGGGGTAAATTTATTTTACAAAATCTGACACCAAGAACAGACATTTCATCTTGAAAGGCAAGTTAAAGTAATAATAGGATAAAGAACAACAAGCTGAATAGGTGTCTCGTATGCTAATGTCATATATCAACAGTTATTCACATAACTATAGCATAAAGAACATAATCTAACAAGTTCACCAAACTCAAGATCTCACTCCTAATCACTAACCCCTTTAAATTCTTCATCCTCTGTGTTGCTTCTGAACAACTCCGGAGGTAGACGGAGCACCGCTTTGTCCTCTGCGTGGCTGTCATCAGACTCAGTATCAGTTCCATTTCCAATTATTCCGGCCTTTTTGAATCCCGACAGGATGGTTTCGTTTGTCATTCAAGTCCATGCCTTGTTGATCTGTCCGAACACTTTGTCATGTCCTGTCATTTTGGTTCCCTCTGATGGGGGTTTTGTGTGCATGTTCTCCCTTTTCTTGGCAGGTGTGCTGATGAGACTGTGGACACACACCTGCAATCCATTTCCTCATCAACTCCAGTTGTATTTATACCCGGCCTTTCCAGTCAGCATTCGCCAGTCCGACCGCGTTCATTAGTGGTATAAAGTCCACCATTATTTATCCTCTCGTAGATCGATGAGCATCCACTTACCTGCTCTTTTTCCCTTGCAGTCTGTGTCTACGTCCAGTCGCCTGCTCCCGCTGTTCTTCTCCCGTGGAGTCCTCCGTTCCCGTCTGCCTGCTTCCTCCTTCACCGTGTTCGTCCTGGTCCTCTTATCCCCTTCGTGTTCGTCGTCTCCCAGCCATTGTTTTCACTCATACTTTGATGGACTCTTTGCACTATTTTGGCACATGTGAATAAATCTCACTTTCACCTGACTCGGCAGTGTTGTCCGCCTCCTCAGTTATGACAGATTTGCTGGAACGTTATATGGTGCATCCTCCCGGTTGCTGTGAAGCTGTGCTCTCAGTGTGAAAATAACTGACACGTAAAATGTTTTAATATATAAGTCGCACCTGAGCATATGTTGCAACCCTAGTCAGACAATGGAAAAAAGTGCAACACATAGTCCGGAAAATATGGTAATGGCTTCAACAGGCAAAAGTCCATATTTAGTGTTCTGTGTCAAAAAGTAGTCCAGATTACAAATTTTCTGCCCCAAACAGTCCAAGGCATCTAACGTGAAAAGGGAGGCAACACTTAATACTTGGCATTATTTCCTGGTTCTATCCTGATGGACTGATGCATGTGTATGAGCATTTTAATCCCCTAAAACAGCAAATGTAGACTTTTGCACAGTACTGTCTAGTATTGCCCATTGTATTTTCACGGAAAATCTCACCTTCTAAAGTACTCCACAGTGTAGAGACTGCAGAGAAGGCAATTATCTCTGTGTGTATACAAATGCAGGGATGAGGCCCGATTTTGATGGTTCAAGGAGAGAAAAAAAAAGTCCCTTTGTACATTTAAGCAAATATAAGTGTAGTCTGTTGGCTTCATGTGTCACCCAGTTCTCATTTTATACATCTCAGTATAAGCCAAAGTTTGATTGAAAAAAGCATCTCTTTATGATAAACAGCAACATCAAGGGATCAGCCACACACCCCATTGCTTTAGTTTTCCTTGTAGCACTGACCTTATTCCTCACAGTTAATCCGCTAATCGCACCCTGAATTAACCTCTGAATCTGCTCTTTGTGGTCCTTATATTACCAGCTATGGCTTTCAGTGCTACAGAAATTGCATCTTTGGTAATATAGATTTTTTTTTGTCTTTTTTATCCGTGACGTATTTTCACAGTTTAAAATTTTGCTCAGCCTTCTTTATAAGATCACTTTTGAATTATGAAAGTATGTCATGTATTTACTGTGATGAACACTTGTATTTCTGGCATTTTTTTTAACATTGATGAAGACACATAATTACACTCCACTTATCCACATATGTTTCAAAGCAGTTTGGAATGACTAGACTGTAAAAACTGAAAACTGTACATCTTTTAATCTCTTTATAGTACAATCATTGACAGCTGAAAGGGGATATCCAGCATGTTTCCATCATTCTCTAAAAGGGGATCTTTTTGAAGTTTATTTGAAACATTAAGTGATTGACTCATAAAACTGGGAAAATGGTCATTATCTCTGGCTCCATATGCATCCATCCTTCATCTGTGTATATTTACATGCTAAAGTACTCAGCTGTTTACTTCAGCCATAATTTAGTAATTTTTTTACCACATACATACAAGCTCCAAAACATACACTATTCATTTGCTTTCAAATTGTACCATGACAATTCCATTCAACACAACTTCTGCTGTTCCTGAGAACTACATACCCAGAAGGCATGAATATACAGCAGCCACAAAATGAATAGGATCATATTTTAGGTGCTGTTTAGTCATGCTTTTGAGTGCTGAATACATAAGTCCCATTTTTAATTTGAATTTACATTTCTGGAGGGACCAACTCCCTGTCATCATGCTTTCTGTGTCAAATGACATGCATGGAGGGTTTCATTTTGCCATGTGGCTGCAACTAATGTACAAGACACTGCTCCTTATGAAGTAAATTGTAAGTTTATTACATTTACATGTACACATACTGTACAATTGTTAAACACTGAGTACAAGACAGTGTGAAGCTGTTTAAGTTGCCTTGTTATATTTTTTCTGTCATATACTTCATATACTAAAAGTATTTGTCACAATATTGCTTTTCAGCAACTTTGTTCTTTCTGCAGTAGGAGCCTCAGTCAAAGTAAATATAAAAAACAGAGGAATGGAGGAGGTTGTGAAGTAGTAAAGATCATATGAGCTGTTATTTTCATTCACCATTCCTAATGAATATCTATCTGGCACCCACCTCAGGCAGATATAATATTTACAGTGGAATTAATGTATTCAAGTTTTATTCATTACTTTAATGTTAAAGGGAATATGGCACCACTGACAGATGGTCAAATGAAATGCACCCCCTGTGCATAGCAGAGCATTAAAGATGCCCAACTAGAAGTTTTTGAGAAAGTGGTTTGTTTTGACACCATCTTACCACAGGAAATATGTATGGTTACATTTCACCCAGCCCTCTTAGAACACACAACACTAAATCACCAAACCAAGAACCAAGAAATGTCTGTGCTGTCTACATTTATTTTATTGAGCAAAAAGGCTTAAACATGTATAGATGAATTTGAGAAACTGCCAAAAATGAAGAAACAACTATACTAACCTACCACACAGTTGCACAGTTCTAACCTTTAAATCTTCTGACAGGTATGGAGTCTCTTTGGCCAGCAACTGTACAAGATGTTCCACTGGAAAATGGATGTACTAATCCACAAATGACCACAAGTTCTGTTCCCCACTGGGCCTGATACTGGTGCACTAATAAGCATGAGGGAGAGGACATTTCATTCACAGTGATGGCTGTGATGTGGGCAGGGAGCCATTAGATAATGGAGTTCTGCTCCTCTGGAGCCGGTCATAGCCTCTCTGCTGCACCCAGACCTCATGCCCAAGAGGAAATATTTCATCATTTTCTCCTCATTTAGAACATCTCACCTTGTAGGCCTGTCCTAAACACTTTAATTTAAATGTCAATGACATTACACAAAGTGCAAGAACCCTGGCTCTAAGAGGGTATCACAAAGGCAAACACATGTTTGGACTGTTGTGTAAAACTTCCATTTCTTTCCATAGAGTGGAACAGCAATTTTCAAAAGCAGCATTATAAAAAGGATGCAACTTATTACTTATCACTAGAATTCAAACTTGTTTGTAATTTATCTGATGGTCAAGCTTTAATTGTACTCCTTTTGTAGCTAAGGTTCTCTATCAGACACAGAAAGAAAACACACATATTCAGTTCAAGAAATTCTTGGTGAAGGTAAAATATATTGATGGACTGTATGTACCAGCATTATATTTGTCTAATGCAGGTTGACGGGAAAACTAAGTGCTCACAACAGTTAGAAGTCTTTGAATTTTCTAAGACAAATGGAGGTCTTCATCACTCAACTATGGTAATGTTCCCAACCCGACACTCTGACGGCTGCCAGGTGTGCACAGATGGTAGAATGGGCAGAGCTCCAGGCATTTAATTTCTCTTCTCCACATTCCTCACATTCTTCCTTCTATCACTGTTCAAATGCACTGATCACGACTGTGCTGACAGGGATGGATAAATACCAAGTTCTGTGTAATACATAAATGCATTATTCCTTAGCTTTGCATTTTAGCCGGACTGCTTACTTTAGATTTTTCAGTGCATGACAGTAAAGTTGTTTGGAATTTAAGTGCATCAGGAGGCGGCTGGCTTACAGTAAACTGTCCTTGCATTTATACACATTTCATTCAATTAGCAGTACATGTTCAAATTTGCGACACTGGAATAAAGTGGCAAACCATCATATCTGCTCATGAAATTATTGTGAATAAATGAAAAGGCACAAAATGAAGGATAGACTGTTGAACACAAACACCTTTTAGTCAGTAATTCAATACATATACAAACATGATACATACATACATACACTGAACAAAAATATAAACACAACACTTGTTTTTGCCCCTATTTTTCATGAGCTTAACTTAAAGATTGAAGACTTATTTTATGTACACAAAAGGTTCATTGCTCTCAAATATTGTTCACAAATTTGTCTAAATCTGTGTTAGCAAGCACTTCTTCTTTGCCCAGATAATCTATCCACATTTTAGGTGTGACATATTAAGATGCTGACTAGATAGCATGATTATTGCATACTGTAAGTGTGCCTTAGGTTGGCCACAACAAAATGTCATTCTAAAATGTGCAGTTTTATCACACAACGCACATTTTAAGGGAGACTACAGGAATAGCCACCAGAGCTGTTGCCCGTGAACTGAATATTCATTTTTTTTACCATAAGCCCTCTCCAAATGCATTTCAGAGATTTTTGCAGTACATCTAATCGGCCTCACAGCAGCACTAACCCGAGCACTGCAGACCACGTGTAACCACACCAGCCCAGGACCTCCACATGCAGCATCTTCACCTCCAACATTGTCTGAGAACAGCCACCTGGACAACTGCTGCAACAATCGGTTTGCATAACCAAAGACTTTCTGCACAAACTGTCAGAAACTGTCTCATGGAAGCTCATTTGCATGCTTGTTGTCCTCATCGGGGTCTCAACCAGACTGCAGTTCACTGTCACTCAATGGCATCTGGCATGTTGGAGAGGTGTTCTCTCTATGGACGAGTGTTGGTTTTCACTGTACAGGGCAGATGGCAGACAGCGCATATGGTGCCCTGTGCGTGAGTGGTTTGCTGATGTCAACGTTGTGAATCGAGTGGCCCGTGGTGGCGGTGGGGTTGTGGTATGGGCAGGCGTATGTTATGGACAACAAACCCAGGTGCAATTTATTGATGGCTTGGGGTGGACCAACATTCCACAGGCCACAATGAGCAACCTGATCAACTCTATGCGGAGGAGATGTGTTGCACTGTGTGAGGCAAAAGGTGGTCACACCAGATAGTGACTGGCAGCCAACATTACTTTCAGCCATACAGGTGTACAAGCTCATGCACTCATTTGAGGAGGGGAAAACAGTCGTAGGAGATCTACGTACAGAGCTAGCAACTGTAGCTTATCCAACCACAGGACGACTGAGGAGAGACAGCCTGCATTTTAGACATCTGGTACAGGTAAAAAGAAAAACTAAATGACACACTAGTTGACAGCAGTCTGCCACAAACAATCGGCTACTAGTTAGTTTCCCAACATTGTAGACTGCACCTTTAACCAAATTAAAACATATGGCAGCAGAATTATCACAAAATAATGCAAAAAGGTCACATTTCTTTGATTAAATACTTACATAGTTACAGTATATTAAGTCTTAATGGGGTATTCTCTGTGGTGTTTGCTTAGTGCATGTTTAACCTGCAAAAGTAAGATTTAATTATCTGAAGAATGTTTCTCTTCCAAGTGGGTGTCAGCATCACACAACTTACTTTTTTTAAATGATGTAATTTTTATGTATTTATGCATGATTCAGTGTTGTAGTCCTCAGTGTGTCCAATCAAATGTCCTAATCTGCTGAAAGACACTGTGTTATTACAGTACACAGCATTTAACACACATTACCAGTCAAATGTTTGGACACACCTTCTCATTCAGTGGCTTTTCCTCAATATTTTCACTATTGTAAATAATAATGTACAGTAGTGCAATACGGAAGACATTCAAACTGTGACACAACAGATAGAGAATAATGAAGTAATCAAAATAGTGTAAAACAACAAAAAACATGTTTTATTACTCAGATTGTCCAAAGTAGCCACATTTAGCTTTGCATTCATCAGATTCATGATGTAGTCACCACAAATCATTTTCAAATCACACCTGTGCCTTTTCAAGAGTTTATTTGTGCTATTTCTTGCCGTTTTAATGTGCTTTGGCCACCAGATGTCTTGCACAGAAAAGTGTGGGTACAGAGTCCATAGCCCTGTTAGCACTACTACAACTACTGCACAAATCCATATGATGGAAAGAAACATTAAGTAAAGAGAAAAGACAGTCCATCAGGTGTGTACAGACTTTTGACTGGTGGTACAACAGTATGTTCTTATATGTATTTGTTCTGTAAATGTAGATAATTATTTAAAAAAGACAAATATTAACTGTATCACTGATTCCAATGCAATGATGGTAATTTGTTATGGAAATTTCTTTGCATCATTTACAGTTTATATTTATTGTACAGTTAAGTCTGATTCCTCATACTACACAGCTATAGGATAAGAAAGTCTGCAACTCATAACTATTTTTCTCTCATTTGGCTTACAAGAACTCACCAACCATTAGTTTAATAAGAGATTGATTTGAACGAGTGTGTGTTATTGTGCTGCAGTCCAGATTGTTTAACTGAGCCTCAGAGGCAGAGCCACATTAAGTCTTATGTAATCATGCAGACAGTTGTTTTATAGTTCAGGTTTGACTTTCTTTCTCTCCAGCCACTTACAATGGCATTTTGTTCAGGGCATTCAAAGCTTCAACATATTGCTTTTGAAATTGCTTTAAACAGTTTTCAACATTGTCTCTCCCCACACACAATGCCACAGTGTTTGTGCGTAACCCTCCCTGTGAACTGCTTTCATACTCTCCTCTGAAGAAAAAAGGCTATGTGAAACCTACAGTTAGTGAGGTCTCCAGGTTGCTATGGGCCAATATTGATGATTTGTCAGGAACTACTTTAAGTGAAGCACTTTCAAAGGTTTGATTACTGAGGGGAAGAATTTGTAGAAAGAAAAAAAAAAGTCAGATTGGTTTTTTTACAATCCTGTCATTGCACACACATATTTGGCATTTGGTATTTTTATAGTATTTCAAATCAAAAGAAAACTGTACTTTGTGCTGCAACATCATCTTAAGATGTTTTGTGACTATTCTGTTTATTGGATTTTATTATTACATTTGTCATTTCAGACAGCTTGGAGTAGATTTACCTATTGATTACTCTAGTTTATGGGTTCAATGGAAAGCTCAAATCCCACTTGAGCTATAACAGAAAATGGTGCTCACACTGGTGCCAGAGCTGATCATTTCTGCTGTATTTTATGTAAACTTAATGAACATCCACCAGATAAACTAAATCTAGTGTTCCTTCCGGGTCTGGTGTGAGGATGAGAAAGTAGTTTGTCATCTGTAATGTTTTTTATAATCCATGTAGCATCATCTGTGCTTGGTGTTGTGGACAGTTTGGAGTTTAGCAGAGCTGCTTTATGTTTATGTAGGTCACAGACTTTGGTTTGAAAGAGTAATAAAGGTTGTCATTGCTGAGGCATCTGAAACTGTAAGCTATTTTTTGTAAAAGTTTCACACGAACTGTAAAGCATTTTTCCAAACTAACAAAAATACAGTTCTTTTACAACACAAACATTTTGCTGCAAAATCTTACTAGAGTATAATCATTTGAAATGGAATCAGTTGGAGAACACAGACCTGCACAAAGTTATGTGCAGATTTTGCTGGAATTTTCAGTATAGGTACAATGTAACACAAGGAACAATTGATCATCATTGAAAAATTGAGCCATTTTCAGATCCAGAATATTGCCAGGCCCCAGATCAAACTTTGTGCTATGGTAAATTCTATAATGAGTCTGCCCTTTATTTTTTACCAGTTTTTCTGTGTATTAAACAATATTCAAAATGCTCCTTCCCACAATGGTGAATAATCCCTTAAAAAATTCCAGGGTTGAGATCTGAATCTCCTAATATCTAATTAGTTGTTCCTTGTGCCATTTCAGACCAATCCTGAAAATTTATGTGAATCTGAACATAACTTTGAGTTCTGAGTTGCCAACAAACAATCACTGACGACCATCACCTCCCCGGCAGAGGTAATAAACATGAACCAGACGTGCACTGACAAAAGAAAAATGTGTTTTCTGTGTGGGCATGCTAGTTTGTATTAAGGCTTTGCCATACAGATTCTGAAAATATTATTTATCCCCAAAGGGCAATTAGTTTCTACAGTGCATTGACTACACATTTACACGCATTCCCATACAGTACCAAAGGTAGACAACGAGCATATGTGCAAATGGTGCACAGTGTGATGGGTCAATAATACAATAATGCCAAAAAAAAAGTAAATATTGCCAATAAAACCCAATAAAATTCTATAAATTCTGACCAATTACTCGTAATTCAGCAGTTTGCTAGCTGAGGGAACAAGTGATTTTGAGAAACAATTTGTCCTTCTCAGAGATTGCAACTATACAGGTACTGTAGTATGCAATATCAATACAATATGCTGTATAAAATGTTCTAACATTACTCAAACAGAAAAGCTTCATAGAAGGAGCAGTTGAAAATATACTGACATAAGAATCAACCCACATTTACGCAACTGGTTTTGTTTAGAATGTGTGAAATAAACCACACACCGAGTGTAAAACAGAGGATGTATCGTATGTTCAGATTGATGCAGTTGGTAAAGGTATTTCCGTATTTCTCTTAAGCTTTAGGAAGGAATTTTAAAACTGATTGATAATGAGGATTGAGGTGTGTATTGTAACCTTCGGCATATAGTGTATTAATCTGCAGTTGAGGTTAGTGATAATGAACAGAAAAAGGTTGGATAATTGGTGAAGAATATGACTCAGATTTTCCTCATGATCGTAAAAGGGAGAACTGTTTTGCATGCGTCTGTTAGTATCAAAAAGTACTAGTAAACAATATTTTCAATTTTGGATTACTTTACTTTTATGACTGGGATAAAAGTCATGGTGGCATGGCAGATGGAAGGCTTCTAGTGAATCCCAGTGATTTCTGCAGAACTACACAGATGGCACATGCTGTAATGAAACATGACCTACAACTGTCACTAGTGTCCATGTTAAAATTACAAAATAAAAGCAGCAGGAGCTGTAAGAAGTAAGAGGAAACAATACACCAGCATTTGAAAAAAGTACATCTTTCTTCAGCAACGCTCTAGTTATAATGTGCTGAATTATGGTGTTTTTGCTAAAAATCTAGGCCTGTGTATACTGAAATTATATTTTGCAGCAACATTCAATTTCAGTTTGAGTTCCATTCCATTCTAACTTTGCCATGGAGTGAATGTATTTTTGTTATTACCTTTTATTGCAAAGGGTAATAACAGAAGTGTTGGTCTGAACTGCACAGCAAATGACTGGCAAATACCAAGGGGAAGAAAATACATACTGTGTGTTAAATGAAATACAAAGTTTAATTTTACTCTCTGAATTCCCTGATCCCAGCGCAGTCAGCCTTCATTCACTCATGCTCACAGAGAGCCTTGTTCTCATGGAAAATAAAAGACCTTGTTTTAATTTATAGATAAAAATATTAGATGTGCAGGAACAATAAATCATTTGTGCACAGGAATAGGTTCAAAGACATGAAGTAGAACTCATGATATGGCTTTTTACATACAGACCAAATAGCAGATTTATACCAAAAATGTGTAATTACATGGCATCTTTTGTCTGTCCTTGTGAATTTTTTAAAACTTAATGATCATAAAATGTTTTGGATTTGAGCAGTGTGAGTGTGCATCTTGTGATTCTGTAAGAAGTGTGATTTCTTGGGACGTCTTGGGACCCCTTGTTGTGTCTGTCAACTTTTTTGGTAACCTGGGGTTTTAACAGTAGTTCAAAACATTTGTCAAATCATGGTATATGACATTACCGGTACTTGATTCAATGATGAACACATTTAAGAGTTTTACTCTTCAGAATACAAAATATGAGTAGAAACACAGTTACATTCTTAAAAATTGATGGCAGGAAGAGTTTTGCATTAATGACTGCAATTAATAGCACCATTTATAAAAACATCACTAATTGAAAACAAAGTGCACAAGTGTACTGCCCCAGGTTATAGGCTAGAATGTAAAAAAAACTATGTTTTAAAGAAGACACATTGTGAAAACTATAGTTTCATGACTGTTCTTCTTATAAAGCAGGTATGGTGGGTGTAAGAATGATGTTAAAGTATCAAAAGTCTCAATCAGAGGAGCAGAAGACACAGCCTCTTAATAGATAACTGGACCTGAAAAAAGCCATTGGGATTTCTGGATATCTGTGATGATAGATCTATACAGACAGTATTCTCAGTCTACTTTCAAGGACCCAGCAGAACCACCAGGACCATCCTGGCATCCTGGGATGTCCAATGTACCAATGTGATGTGCAAATGGTTCTACCTGGTGGAATCCATGGCACAGAAAAAAAAACATGTTTGGCCAATAGCAGCTCTGACACATGTAACAGGGGTGACACTGGAGCTGCCTGTCTGATGCAGGGCTGTAAACCAGAAGTGGACATAGCTGAATGAATGATCTCTGGGGTATTTTGAGCTGAAATAATAAAAAAAAAACATTATGTGAAAATTAACTTGTTAAAACAGGATCCAGTATGTCTCCTTTAACACATGGTGTCATTTGGTATCCATGCATGCAGAACTTGCATAATAACTTGAAATTGTAATAAATAAGTTTATTGTGAATGTTGTAAAAATGCATAAAATTAAAAAATGCAGAAAGTTAATTTAGTTTCTTTTTGATAAAGTGGTTTTGTTTTATTGTTTTAAAAAATGTTTTTGAATTTTGAATTAATTCTACCTTCGGTGATTCTTTATCTTGAGGGAATGACTAGTCTTCGTGATATTTTTAGTTCTTAGTCACACTTTTTGTTTTTATATCATGTTAGTGTTTTTGAAATCCTCATCTCCATATTTTCGGTTTTAAATTTAGTATTAGTCTTAGTTTCAAGAAAGACAAAAAACTACATGTGAAGTTTATTTTAAAAGTAATCCTCTCCATACCGACTAAGGATTTATGAAGCCCCATATTGTGTAAAAGTAGAGTGTAAATTCCGACATGCTGTGAAGTCCCTGAAGGCAACACCAAAGGAGGAAGGATCCTTGGCAACGCTGTCACAAAGCTAGCTCCCCATAATCCACATAATCTCGCTACTGCCTGGCACTCTGAACGCATCAGCTTTGTCAACATGAATCTGAATTTTGATTTATACAGTTTACCATTTAATCTGTACTTCGTGGACCTTTCGAAAGCTTTTTAATTGTGATGGAATTTTTTAACGAACCAAGCTAGCCCAGCTAGCAGACTATTTCTTCGTCGTAGTCACAATCGTTGACCAGCTAACCAAAGCCAGTTACTGTTAGCTTAAATAGGTTAGCTAGCTTGGCGAATATGGCGATTGTCTCTGGTTCTTGTGCCAGGGTAAACGGGTCTAGGAATGGACCCTCGGTGTCAGCTACACCCTCTGGATCCGTTGGACAATCTCAGCCCATGATAGCGGTATGGGAATGGCAGGATGACCTGGGCTACTGGCGGCCTTACAGCGGCCAAGTGAGCGCATACATCGAGCGATGTTTGTCACCGCGGGGCCAGAGAGGAGGAGGAGGGGGACCCGGCTCCACTAGCATCTGTCTCGGACAATCAGACCCGAGCCTGTCACCTTATCTAATAGACATACCAAGCCTGAAACAGTTTCGACAGGACACAGGTAACCCTACGATACATTTCTTTATTACTTTAGAGTCACTGTGTGACAATCAACCTTACGGGTATCGGCTCTGCTAACAACGCTAGCTTCTGAGCTTTAGCTTGTTGTGCTTGAGTGTTTACATAGTTACCAAGTAAGATGAGCCCACTGTCCAGGATGAAGTTTGAGGTTTCTGTCAAAAACATTTGCGTCAGCTTTTGTTAGCTAGCTTTCCCGTAACTCCTGCTAGTGCTGAGCCTTGGAATATTTACATGTTATGGTCTGATTACTGTAACAGTGAGGGGGTGAGTGAGTTGATCTGAAGCAAGACACTTTGTATAACAAGCGTGTAGTTTGCTAGTCTGTAGATTTGCTAGTGTGCTCGAGAACACACAGGAGGATGCGTCACCATCATAAGAAAAATAAAGTAAGGTGCATATTAGCAAGGCAGCTAAATTAATCCAAATCATCATCTTATAGTACATTATGTGAGCAGTGCTTACATTGTTTTAAATGAAGTAGTTGTACTTTTACTAAAGTGAATGATCTGATTGCTCATTCATCCACTTGAGTGTTTACAAAATAGCTAAACTGTCTGTTTACATCTATAAGCTCTTTAAGACATCTCAGTTGTAATACTGGACATTGTTATGTGTTGGCAAAATTTGGAAATTTGGCTCACATCATTACTTTGTTTACATTACAGACATACATAGTGTTTCTCATTTTTTAATTTCAAATTGCCTTTTCCAGGAAAGACACGGTCAGTACGTCGGTCCCTATTTGCTCAGTCGTCAGGCCTTGGCAGTGGTGTTTACTGGGAATGGGCCAATGATGAAGGAACGTGGACTCCATATGAGACTCGAACCTCCATTCTGTTGGAGCACAGTTACCAGGCCCACCAAGGCACAGCGGACTTGGGACCTCACGGATATAATTACATAGTAGATCTTACATCTCTGACCCAAGTCAATAAATCTTCTGGCTTCAGACGGCAGGTACGACGACAGTGTAACCTCCCTTACCCCCTGGCCTCTTCAGACCCCCCTGCTATTCCTCCTGGCCCTGCCTGCTCCTGCCAGCAGTGTCTGAGCCACAGCAGCACAGGACCCATACCCAGCCGATCACGACATTCATTTTCATCAGGTAGTTTGAACAGGCCCAGCCTGCAAGGCACAGGGAGAGCTGCAGCGGCTCACCCCACATCTGTGTACTCTCCCTACCCAAGGAGACCTCTGTCTGTTGGGGGGATGTCCTGGGGCAGCCCCTGGCCTCCACCTCCTTCTGGTAGCCAGCTTTCTGCACCACTTCTAACCAGCTCTGCCAGTGCCACCAATGGTTTAAGGTTGGTATCTGACACCTGTTTGAATGTAATACCAATGAATGGACCTTATGCACACCTCCACTACTTCCTGAACTTAAGCCAGCTCCTTTATTTCCTTTCTTACATTTTTGAACAACCTGATCAATCCAGGTGTGCCTGACCATTTTGGTTGTGACTACTGAGGTCTGATACATCTGTTTTAATCAGTTTTTCCAATAATGTAAGACAGAATATAAAGGAGCTGGCTTAAGTTCAGGAAGTAGTGGAGGTGTTGAAAATTGATAATACAGAAATAGTTTTGGGATAATATTTGGGGAAGTGGGAACAGTTTGTAAAATCTTATCAAAACTGCATTATGGCCAAGTGAAATATTCAAATCACAGGCGCTGCAATTTTATTGAATGTAAAATGTGTCAGATCATGAAAGGCAGCAGTAGTAAGCCACATGTAAGTGCGAAAGCATTAGGACCCATATTGAGAAAACGAATTTTGACATAGATTTTAACAGCTGGAGTTTAGAGCAATTCATATACATAATAAACATCTAGCAATTTGTACTCAGATGGCAAAAGAGGTGAGAAAAAATTACTGCAAAGGCTAAGAATCTGTAAAAAGTCTGTAAAATGAGTCTGTAAAAATGTGGAATCTTGAAAAGGAAAATGTGTTGGAGCCATGGGTTTCTCTGTAGATTTACAGCATGGGCTCCCATTTATCTGTCCCTTCCGCATTTTGCTCCTTGTCTTTTCTGTCCATATCCACTTTGGTAAAACGGGAATGACAGAAAACAGTCTGTGGTTACAGCCCAGCAGCAGCATGTTTGTTTTAGCAGGGACTTTTGTCTCTGTTATCTTAAGCTGCATTTTGCTTTGAATCTCACAGAAAACAGCTTACAAAGACACAGCCTGACACTATTTTTAGACTTTCATGTTCATTTTTGCTTAGAATCATTAATAGACTATACTATCATGTGTGTAATTTTTACACACGATAGATATAACATGTAGAGTCATACACAGAAGACTTAAAAAATAGCAACTACTTCAAATGATGTATTTCTGGTTGTCTTTGTTAACTCAAACAGCTTTTTTAATTGCTTGGCATGTCAGAAAAACAGTTCCAGTGATAAGTGTACCGGTATCTGTCGTCCAGACAGACAGCAGACATGTGGCCAGAGCTTCCTTTGACGTTAGCTTAACTTGATGAAGTCAGTACCATATTTCCTCCTATTGTGTTACCATGTGTTCTATTCTTAGGCATTTCAAAACTGTTTATTTAAACAATTTTAGTTTGTGTTTGAGTCATTTATTTATAAAATATTTTTCATACTTGATGGGTATCTTATGATTGTTTTAGAGCATTTTAGATGGATTGATGTTTAAGTTTTGTTTTATGTTTATTTGAACATATCAAGAGTTGGACTTCTAAGTATTCTAAGTAGGTTTTTAAAATGGATTGGATTATGAATTTTATGTTGCCAATGTAAAGTTGCATTTGTTTCATTCTCACTTTGAAAGGTTTGAGTAAACTATGTATTCATTATGCTGTATGTGATGCAAAATAAAACCAGTATAGAACCAAGTTGTTGTAACCTGCAAAATCCCTGTTAAAGAAAGATCAGTGAACAAATTAATCATCATTCACAATAATGTCCAGCTGCAGCTGTAGTCTGCACTTTATTTTCTCACACTACTGCATATTGTTTCTTTTGTTCTCAGACTGCCATCTTATACAGCAACCTAATTTAGCAGACCCATCAGTATTAACCCATCAATACATGAGGTGTTTAGTCACACTCTACACACACACACAAATGTTGAATTGTTTCTAATCAACTGTAACCTCACACCTTCCAGGCCATTGTTCAGCTGTTTAGGTAAAGGCAAACACACTTGTGTACGTACATTAATCCAGAGACACAATCTAATCTTTTGTCTTCATTTAATGCCACGGTCATCCTAAAAGCGGTTTACTTAAAAACTGTAATCCAGTCCAGTGAGATGGAAGCTTAAATTGTCAGTTTTGTTCTGCTTGGTTCTTTGTTGCTGTTTTACTGACTGAATGTCACTGTCCTTGTTTCCTGCCCTGCAGTGTTCCTTCCATTTCTGTGCAGCTGAATGGATCCACCAGTGTGAGCTCTGCTCTGGCAGGTAAATGGGTCACTAACCATCCATCCTGTCTTTTATTTATCTCTGTTGTTGTGTTCAGTCTACTTTGTCTCACAGGGTGAGATGTTTGCAGGTTGTATTCAGTAAAACTGGGAGTTTATATGTGGGAGGCCTCTGTATTTGTGTTGTCAGTCTGTTTAGATAAAGCCTGCAGACATGGAAAGCACAGTCCCAGAGACTAGCTGCATAACACAGGAAAAATGATGTTCCTCTTTTGTTTAAACCGCCTCCCAAACACTTTGATTCAAAGGCAAGCAGTGATCCTATTTGTTACAGCACCACATGGAAAACAAATTTCTCACAAACTCCCTGAGACCCTACACAAGCTTTCTCACACTGTAAAAAGCTTTTGACCTTGAAAGTAAAAGCATGTTTAACATCATCGCCTTGACTTTGAGAGAGCCGTGCCTGCAGTAGATTCATCTTAGTCCCACAACTCCACCATTTGATAGCTCAAGGCTAAACATTAGAGTTTACTGAACTGGCAGTATAGTCCATATGTTTAATAAACTGATTCAAATGGTATTTGACAAGATGTCAATATTTTTTGAATGAGTTATTTATGATGTGGATGAATTTCTTATGCCAGAAAAAATAAGACCTTTACATCAAAAGTAGCAAATGAGGAAAGTCTAAAACCATGTTAATGTCATTGCAAATAATCCTTAAATTCTGAGATGCTTGAGGTATTTTCCTCAGGCAGTTTTGGATCTAGCTAACCATCACTGAGGATTATGAGCTACACAGGCTGATACATGGTTAGCATACCAATACATTAAAGGCATAAAGTAACTATTAATTTTAATGCTGGTGAAAAACTGGTTCCTATAGAATCTTATCAGCAGTGGCATTCTATAATATCCCGCTTCAAAGCTGGAAAATTGATTCCCTAGATTTTTAGTTTCATTGCTATTGACTTCCTTATTAATTACTCTCAAGATTAAGGCCTTTTTTTGAAATGGATGAATATTCAGTAACAAAGTCTTTGACTTTGACATTATATGAAGTGATAAATAATCAGTAATAAAAGTATCACAATGTTGATAAACCGTTTCAAACCCACTTTATTTATTGTTTATTTGATGCTTTTTGACCGATAATTTAAATTATGTCTATTTTTTCCACATCTAGAGTTGGGGGCGGGGGGGAGCATGTACAGCCATGTAGAGGTGGCTAATTGAAAAGCTAGTGTTGGCAGTATCTGTCAACAGCTTGGCTCAATGAGCACCAGTCATTAACGTACTGTACATACACAGTCCACGTCCTTTGTTCTTACCAGAGTCACGGTGACCTCAGACCCCTGTTTGTTTACGTGTGGAGGATAAAATGTCACCATCATGCTCAACTGCACCACTGTGGCTGGTATGAAGTGTAAAAACCTATGTAAAATAAATAAATATAAGATGCTTAGCCTGGTGGGGGGGCAAGTTAGGCCTGCCAGGTCGCCAGCATACAGTGGGGGGGTCTGGTCTTTGTAGGACAGTATTCCTTCTCCATTATGTGGCTAAATGGCATATACTGCAAAAGGACATGATGATCTGAAACTCGGTGTGATACAGATGGTGTGATTTGTGTTTCTTTGTCTTCTTAAGTAGGCAGCAAGTCATAGATTAACAAAAATAAGCTTCATTTTCAATTGATGCTTTTGTTTCGCAAGTGCTGAAACTGGATAAACACCCTTTATGCTGTTTGTGTTTGACTTCTAAAAATCACTAAGCACTCACAAACTGCTGTTTTCACAAGTCTGATAAAAGATGACGCATCCAGTTATACTTTTTATAACACACCTCAGTCCACAGACCAGGTGAAAATTTGTCTGACACCAGTGGAAATGTGAGACATGTGAGAAAACATTTAAAAAAGGAAGAGTCAGTCTACCAGTAAAGTAAGTTATTTGCCACAGATTTTTGTAGGGCTGTCAAATGATTAATATTTTTAATCTGATTAATCACAGGGTCACTGTGGATTAATTTCTATGAATCATGATTAATACCCATTCATTGTTTTTCATTTTGTGGCAGCAAAAACACTCATGACAGAAGGTGATATATACACTTAACAT
>JAQQAE010004397.1:0-18826 GCA_029823295.1 Pseudamia nigra | reverse complement strand
GACAGTGGCAGGTGGGGAGTTTGACTGGGGCGGTACATATGTCAAACGGTAATGCAGGTGTCCTAAGGCGAGCTCAGGGAGGACAGAAACCTCCCGCGGAGGCCCCACTCTCATGGTCTGTATTCCTGCTGAAAATCAAGATCAAGCAAGCTTTTGCCCTTCTGCTCCCCACCTGCCACTCTCCCCGGAGCGGGTCGTGGGTTAATTAACCCTTTAACATCCTCCAGGGATGATGGCAGGTATTGTTGTTACCAGTAATGCTTACATTTTAAATTGTCAGTGATACAGGTGTGGCAGATGCAGGTACACAAGCCTAGAGTGCCCTCTACCGGCTGTCAGTGTGAAAACAACGAACACGTGAAATAGTTTGTATATATGTCGCTCTGGTGTATGTGTCGCATCCCTAGCCAGACTATGAAAACAACCGTGATGTGTTGTCCGGAAAATATGGTGCACTAATATCTGACCCCCTGTATTGATCAAATATTTAATGGGCAAGCATAACAACTTCAAGACACCCCATTATAATACAGAGAGTTGTGTGCTGTTAGGAGTGCAGCAGTCTGACAATTCATATGACTGGGCTGGCTTAGATGGGCCTAGATAGCTCAGTTCATACTTATATGATCCAGTCATATGAAATGTGATATCGCCGACACATATTAGGGCCAATTAAGGCTATTGACTCATTACCCTCTACACTTCTAAAGGCACGTGTGGCCTGGATGTGTGCGAACACTGCGTTAGATTGTGTGACGGTCCGCCCCCTCTGTGTGATCAAGCCAGACATCTTAGGTAGAGTGATGTGTGGCTGGCTTTGTGCATTCAGACGAGTTGGAGGGGATCTTTGATGGAATCTGGTGTTTGTGTAATGTTGGGGAGCATGGAGTGAAACAGTTCTGGTGTGGAGCAGAGTGGGGGCAGTGAATTAGCAGCACTGATGGGGGAGAGGGGCCGAGGTTGATGAGCTGTCTAAATGGGTCCCTTTGTGCCATCATTTTCACACACATTTCTTGACGCACACACTTGCCAATCACTGCCATATGCGAGTCACATATGATTTAAGGTATGAACGCCTCATTGAGGAGATGGACCCTTTTGCCTATTTTGCTGCAGAGGCTTCAAAAAATTTTGATCTTGTCAATTTAAAACAGTAGTTGCTGTTTTGAAGGAACCACTGTGCACAATATGTACATTTGACGGTAGGTCTGGCGTACGTGTACACGCCAAGCAATATTGTTGTTCAAGCGTTTGCTTACAGAAGGGATGTTCCAAATATGCTGTGTTTTTTGTAGGACAGCAGTGCAATTGAATAATGGTGTTAAAGTTAAAATAAGTCAGGATTTTGAAGATTGTCATTTTGTTTTTGGACTTAAGGGCCTTTGTCCACAGGGAGTGTTTTTAGCGCCCTCAGTGTTCTCAGCATTATTTTGTGCTACTGCTTAGCGCCCTGCTCAACGTTTTCTGTTGCTATGGTTCTGTGCAGGTCACTCATCCTTGGGCAGACTCTGACTACAGTGACTCCTGCAAGGTTCACATTTTGAAACATTACAACTTTTAGCTCTCAAAATGGTGATTTAAGATTTTTCAGGCAAAAATATGGCTGATTAAAATTAAAATCTGCAGTTGCTTTATTAAGATGAAGCCTATTTAGACATTTCATCAGATAATTTCGGACATGCACAATGTTAGTGTCTGCTTGAGGGAACACACTAGGATCAGAGAGGAAGTATAGCACAGAGAACAGCCTAGGAAAGTACTTTTTGAATTTAATGACAGCCGTACACACAATACACTTCTAAGTTCATTGTTTACAAGGATACTTAACACAGAGCAATCACGTGAATGAATCGGAGTGGTGTCTGGCTGCATCATAGTGACATGTAAAAATGTCCTTTTCACACAGTAATGTTTCTGGACTGTAAATGGTGTTCTGAACAATCAGTGTCTTCATAACACTGTGGAAATTATTCATTTTTTGATCATAAACCGGGTTTTCCCTCAATTACGGTGCTAAGTTATACTGTTTGCTTCCTACAGCCCGCTCTTCTCGATTTTGATTGGCTGGAGAGTGAGCAGTGAATGACAAGCACAGATCTGTTATAAAGACTGAGCATCAAAACTCCATCAGCCCGGTGCAAAAACACTGTGCACTGAGGGTGTTTTAGCACTGAGGGCATTCTTGAAATGTAATGCCATGAAGTAGATTTAAACACATGACCCAATCATTTTGTTCAGTCACAAATTTTTCAGAAGTGGAATTTCAGATTTAAAATAAAGTAAATATGACTGCTGTTTAACTTGTTTCCTATAGCATAGACATATAATTCCCTACTTCTCCAACATGTGGCCAAGGTTGAACTCTCAGCATTGAAATTCACATCTTGAATATCTTCCCAAAGGAGGGCTGTCTCTTGTTAGCAGTGCAGCAGGAAGATCCCAAAACCTCAGACTTCCACACTACCAAACAGATTAGAGCCAACCCTGCTGTTTGTTAGTCAGCCTTCAAGGAAAACAAACCTGCCTTTTTAGCCCTATTTCCAGATAGTTGGCGTAGGGGCTGTGGGCCGGGTGACGGTGGGGGCTACTAGCGTTATGAGGGAAAATGGGCTAAATCTGGTTTCGTGTGTCACTGATTAAATTTAGCCTCTGCAGTACAACATAGCTTGACACATGTTGGAAGAGAGTAAGGTGTAATCTTACAAGGATCCTCTGTTGCC
Organism: Pseudamia nigra; assembly: GCA_029823295.1. Classification (NCBI taxonomy): domain Eukaryota; kingdom Metazoa; phylum Chordata; class Actinopteri; order Kurtiformes; family Apogonidae; genus Pseudamia; species Pseudamia nigra. Next base: position 16,106 of record JAQQAE010004397.1, on the reverse strand, counting down.
CCCTTGAGGTTAATACCTTTATCCCTCTTGAGGAAAATGCCTCCATCCTTCTTTTTCCAATTTGAGTATGAGAACCCTATTCTTTTTTCTTTGTGCTTTGAGGAAAAATTAATTCACCTGTATAAACTGTAGTTTCTTTCTCTTTTACCTTGTTTGCAGGGCTTTCATGATGGTGCATGACACGAGACTTATGCAGGAGTACCACTACTTTGTGTGTGATGGGGTGTGTGTGTTAGTTATAGAGAGGGGTCTGGGCAGTGTTCCCGTGTCCATGCACAGCCCCCAGAGTAAAGTAAACACAGCGGCTCTTTTCTCATCCCGGCCGTCAGCAGGCTCTCCCCAGGCCCGCGCCAGAGACCACACACCCAGACCACACACACACACACACGCACGCACCCCCCCCACACACACACACCCACAGTTATACACACACACACTAACACATACACACCGCCAGACCTCTCCACAGATCCTTCCACATACTTGCATACGCACAGACCACACAACACCAGCTCAGGCCCCTCGCACGCAACCTTGCTGAGCTGTCATTCTGCCCAGTGTGTGTATGTGTGTGTGTAGGCAGAGTATCTGTGTGTTTGTGCACGTGTATTTTCAACATGGAGGGGGGGGGGGTGGATAGAAACACTTCTGGAATTAGAGTTGTACAAAATAAAGTCCTGTGCCTGCACTTCACTGCTCCAACTCTAAACATATGGGATTGATGAAGGATATACCGAGTTCTTGTTGCCCGTTAACCCCCTTTCTTCTTCATGTTAGACCAATAGCCCTTCCATTTCCTTTGACAAGAACAGGACAGCAGCAACAACATAAGCTAAATCCTGTTGGATTTTTCTTGTTAACTCTGGGATGTTAGGACGATGGGGGTGAGCCTGTCACACAACAGTTTCCCAGAAAATTGACTTCTTTTGGAACTTTCTATGTCAGTACATGTGTAGCTGTCAGACTGATGGTTGTAATGCTTTTGTACCATTTTTTTCCCCATTTCTGTCATTTCACCCTGTTCAAGAAAATATTACTGTAATGGAAGTCTTATAATATTCTCTAGTGCACATTGTGTATCTATTTCTTAACCCATGCCCAACTATAATGATAATAAGCTTCATTATATAAGAGAAAGATCTTCAAACCACAATAAAGATATAACAAATAAAACAGAATGAAAAGGCACAAAAACTGCTTGGCTAGATAAAAAGCTAGAACTAGGAAAAAAACAGGACATAAGTATGAAATATCAGGACAAAATAAAATGAGAATATTGAAAATGGGTAGTTTGGATTCTCCCTGGAGTAATCGAGATGTTCAGCAATACTTTGAACTTCTTCAGCCACAGGCCAGTTTTGTCTTTCTGCTCATCATGTCACCTAGTGTAATATTACCCACATGGAGCTATTATGCTCAGGATGAACATATTTATTCTAACTGGAGAAAAATATACTGGATTATGCATTTATATGGTTATTAGGTGCTAATATTTTCCAATGGTAAAGAATATCAGAACTTCGTCAGTCTTTGCAACCCTGGAAATGTCTTCTGATTGTTTTAGAACTTGCATTTTTAATGTAACTGGGCTATTATGTATCATATTGGTTGACTATTTCGGTCAATGTAAACCCAGCTACTCATAGTGATTTTTAAAAAAAAAAATTTTTTTTAACTTAAATATAACTCATATTTATCTGCAGCCTAAAGTGTCAGGATTTTAGCGAAAGCCTTGAGAGATGTGAAGGGACAATGCCAAAATGTGAGCTAATTTGCTAGAAGTGCTCTGGTTTATGTTACTGATAATTTACTGTCTTGGGGTTCTGCTCAAACCAAATTAGCAATTTGAAGACCTACCCTTTGTGTTGTATGAGAATCATGCATCGTTCCCTTGAAAAAGTAATTTTATAGACAAAATGAATACATTCTTGGATGTACTAGCACATTTGCTTTAAAATCACTGGATGGGATGCTTAATTTTTCAACAGGTAGGCTAATGAGTGTTTTGGCCTGTGGCTTTTAGTAGTTTCCTGACACTGTTGGCTCTATAAAGTGTAACAGCTTCTCTGTTGCTTACTGCCTCCTTATTATTAACCCTATAACTGTGCAAAGGCTTATCACCACAAACCCCTTTAAAGGTCTGGTCCGTGTGAACTCATGTATTGTTTGTGGAGAATGTGTTTTGGCTCTGGAGCAAAAGGGCGGAAGCCTGGGTCGGCCTGCTTCAGAGAGTCTAGATTGGTCAGCCTTTTTGTAGACCTGGCAGTAATTTATTAGCAAACATCTGTGCTGTTGAAATACATCCCTTTCATTTTTTTTTTCATTTCTCCTTCTTGCTCAGCCCCAACATGAACTGATTTGCATGGGTGCTCCTTCTTTGGTACCATAATCTTTACTGTATTGTGTGGGCTTATGTGGAATGATTGGGGAGGCCAGGTTTATTTATCCTTCGCTGTGAGGTTTACATTCTTCTTTCCTCCCTGCTCTCTGTCTGCTCCTTCATTCTTGGCTCCCTTCTCTATTTTTCCTATTATCTGGGAGATAACTGCTGCAACGCATACATTGTTTGGACCAACAGGGTGGGAAATTAACACTGCTGCTGGCTCATATTTCAGTGCGGTCTCGTAATTTATGTCAAATAGGTGGTGATTGTTAAAAATTAATTATATTTCAGTATTACGTTAGTGTATTATCTTTTTCTCTACAGACCTCATAAATTCATTGTGTATAGTGCCTTGTGCTACCATCTTAGAACTATAAATAGCTTACAGTTTTACTTCAGTTGCATTGATGTGTATTGAAAAATATTACAGTATATATTGAAAAATACTTTGTCTTATCATGCCAAATTTGAATACCTAAGGACTAAGTCTCTCCAATGTAAATGGTCTTGCACTTATACTGTATAGCGCTTTTCTACCCTACGGCACTCAAAGCACTTTAAACTGCTTTCCATTCACCCAGCCACACACATTCATACAGTTTGCTCCCAGTGACACTCACTGGGAGCAATGTGGGGTTCAGTGTCTTGCTCAAGGACACTTCGGCTTTGACATGAGAAGCCGTGATTTGAACCACTAACCCTTTGGCTCCTGGACAACCCACTCTACCTACTGAGCCACAGCCGCCCTATGTCGGTGCATTCAACACATGGCCTTTTCACATTTATATTTATATTTCAGTTCATTAATTTATTTGATGGGGGACAGATTCCATTAGCATAAATGGCTAATGGTTTTGGCTAATGCCAAAACTGGTTAGTTTGGTTTGCTGTTTTTATGAGATTTTAAATAAACATACAGAAAATATGTGCCCAGGATAAACACATAAGAATCAGAACGAAAAGGCTTCAACAGGTAAAATTCCATATTTCGTGTGACATCCATTCCTGTGGCAAGAAGTAGCTCAAACAATATTGCATGAAACCTGTTGCTGGATCTCGTATTTTTGTGTCCCAAGATAGGTGACATTTAATATTGACATTTCATTGTGGAGGAACTGGATTGTTTCATTATGTGTATTCCGCTTCTATTGTGAATGAAAAATGCAAGTCTGTGATCATAAAGATCTACTGAAGCAACAAAAACAAGGTGCCTAAAACTTTTATGTAAAAATGCTTTGTGTGTGTTTATATACCGGTATTTTATGCTATGAAAGTGCCTTTTGTATAAGAAATAAGATGAAATTAAAAAGTAAAACAAAAGATTACTTCTGCAATGTTTTGTTTGTTTGTTTGTTTTGTTAAAATGGAAAATTGGCATTGAAAAATGGTTTCCGCCCCTGGTGCTGTTATAAAAAAACATGTTTGACTGATAAGCGGCCCTCACGTACAGTGGTTACCTTCTGACAAAAACAAAGAGTAAATAAGTTGTGTATCGCTGATCACCTCCTATTATTTATGCTTTTGTGTGTCTGTTATTTTCTGTGTTCAGGCGCTGATCTACCTGTATACGTCTGCGTCAGGACACCATGTCTCGGGCCCGTCAGCCCCCGCTGGTCACAGGCATCTCGCCCAAGGAGGGTGCGGCCTGGACCAAAGTTACCATCCGTGGAGAAAACCTTGGCACCGGCCCGGCCGACCTCATTGGTAGCACATTTATAACCACACAGCTACGCACACACACACACACACACACACACACACACACACACACACACACACAGCATCATCACAATAAAAAAAATGTTTGTGTTTATATAATTATTAAAAAAGCAATCTCTGCAGAAGAGACATCCTGACTCATTCTTTTAGTGTTTTAGATACTTCCTTTTGATTTTCATTGACTTCTTTTTAATATGGCTGTGGGTTAAGAAAATAATTTTGGGTGTGAATAATGTGTACATTTACTGTATATATTTTAAATTATAAGACCGTGATTAAACATATAAAATGAAAAGACATTAAGTAGTGTTCAATTAAACATGATGATGATGCTTAATAAGATACAATAATAAATGATCATTTCTAGTGTTGATTTTTTTGGCATCAGCAGTAGAGACACTTCTGTTGAGTGAAAGTGAATGATTTATTATTCTCATTTAATTTGTCCTTTGGTGTGTGGGACATTTTTGCATCAGTCATATTAAGTAATTTTATTCACGTATCTGTCAACAAACCATAGTGGGCTCCTTTTTTTAAACAGGCGTGTGTGAAGTTTATTTTTGTCTATTCCTCATGTAATTAGGCAAGAACTGTTTTTTTTCCCTTTCTGGATTAAGAATATCATCACCTTCCACAATGTGTATTTTTTCATGACAGTTTAGTATTTTGAGTAACAAGTTGGTGTTTTCAAATGTATGTCTACAATAATTCAGCACATAACTCGTCATATACAATTTCCTTAAGTTGTTTTTAAGTAAACTCTATTTACCATAGTGTACAATAGAAATGATACAAAGATAAAGAAATTGTGTTTTAAAATTCTTAACATTCCCCATTGGACTTTAAATTTCATCATCCACCTTTCTCATTTTGTAGTTCATAGTGAAATGTGTGCAGTCTTTAGTTAAAACAACAGTAGACAAGTGAAAATGTATAACCTCTTTTATAAAACAGTAAAATGCATCTTCCACATCATTGTCCTGTTTTTCTGTGAATGACATTGTATTGTTATGAAGTTTCCCAGCAGTTATTGGTGTTTCCGTTCATTAATATTTTTAAGAGTCATTGTGATGGGTAACCTCCATGTTGTTCTCATTATGCTTTTGAGCATCATGTTTTTTTCTGTGCCTATATTTTTCCCTCATGTTTGCCAGTTCCTTCTCTTCCCAGCATCAGCGGACTCACACACTGCTCCACACTTGGCAAGCCATGCTCTGGCCAGTGTTACCGGTTTATTTCTGACCATGAATGTCCCCAGGGCCTGGAATTATACAATTAGATATGCACAAATGTGTGTGAGTGCTTTTGCACTCAAACAAAGCAGCCAGTAGAGAACAGAGGCAGGAAATGGGGCTCTAATGGGCATATTATTCACGGTTTTATGGGCTATTTGTTGATCAGCTCTCACAGGCTCTTATGATGTTTGATTATACACACGTGACCATTTCTGAATCCCTTTGGCTGAGAACCTCTAATTAATTTATGTGTCTGTCTTCTAGTGTCCAGATAGTTTTCAAGAGGGTTTTAAAAAGAGGACAGCAGATGTAGGGGCAGAGTGCACGCTGTGCCAGTAATGAGCCACTTAACACACAAGTGACACCCGTTAAGCTCTGAGTGAGTGAGAGGAAGGAAGGTCATGGCCACCCACACCCACCATGACCCCAACTTGAACTTTGACCCCCAGTGAGAGGTTGACTAAATGTGCTGAAAGATGACAATTCTGTCTGAGTGAGATCCTCTTGTTTCACATCACCTATGTGTGAGTTTTAAGTTTTGTTTATTTGTGCCGTCTGTATCACTGACTTGATTACGTTTTGTCACTCTTCAGGATTGTCGATCTGTGGACATAACTGCCTGCTGACGGCGGAGTGGATGTCGGCTAGCAAGATAGTCTGCCGTGTGGGTCCTGCTAAAGATGACAAGGGAGAGATCATTGTCACAACCAAGTCTGGTGGTCTTGGCACCTCCACTGTTTCATTTAAACTGCTCAGACCAGAGCGAATTGGTAAGGCTCAGAACAGAAAAAAATGTGTCTTCTGTATGTTCTGTTTCAGAACTTTAGCTAAATGTAATTTAGTTCAGTTTTATTAGTGAGTGGTTCTCAACTCCTGGGTTGGGCCCAGAAGTGGGTCACTGACTTACATTTTTTTCATGTTCTGGATTTTGTTGTTGTTTTTTACGCTCATATCTGTTGTTCATTTTAGGTGCTCATTTTCTGTTTTTTTTGTTTTGTTGCTTATTTTTGTTAATTTGATTCTCTGTTTTGGCCACATTTGTTCATTTTGTGACTCATTTGTTATTTTTTCATTTTATTGATTATTTTGTTCAGTTTTCTTCCTTTTGTTGCCTATTTTGCTCATTTTTATTCATTTTTTTTGTATGCACTCATTTCAGGAATTATATTTGTTTTTATTTCTGTATTGTCTGAAAGTTTTTGTCACGTTATGAATATTTTGTTAATTTCCTTGATTATTTGTGTTGTGAATTGGAATGGAGTGATTAAGATATATGTATTTCGTTCAGCATACACTATATATTTTTACTAATTTATAGAAAACTGAGTTTGCCTGGATTGAATTACATAAAAATGGTTTGTGACTTGATGACCAATGGAAAATGTGGGTCACAAGGCGACCAGTTGAGAACCACTGTCACAGTCGTGGTGATGAAAATAAGTAGTCAGCTTTGCAATGAAGATGGTAATCACTTAAAACAAATATAAGGAAAGAAAATTAAACAAACATGTAATGAGATGAAATAATTAAAATATTGAAAGGATAGATTCCTGAGAATGGCTAATGACAAATAGAAAATGCCTATATGCAGATCCTATGGGAATGCCATTAACATGTTTGTCTGGCAGCTCAAAAGGATGATTTTCTGATGCTAATTTAAGACAAAATCAAAACTGTCAGTCCTCAAACTTAAGAAAGTGGAACAAATATTTCAAACACTAGAGTCAAAATAGCTGTGAAGTAATTTTGCTAGAAGATTGTTTCTCCATTAGTATTTCCAGGCAGAGAGGAAGACCAAAGAGGAGACTAAAGATGTGATGAAAGAGGACATGCAGTTATTTAGTGTGAGAGTAGATGCAAAGGATAAGGTCAGGTGGAAGCTGTGGCAACCCCTATAGGGATCAGCTAAAAGAATAACAAGATTAAAGTTACATGTTTGTCCATGAGAAGTACAATTTGTTCAGAACTCTTAAAAGCTTAAATTTTAAAATGGACGGAATCCACCAGAATTTCTGTTTAGAAAAGGAATAGACCTCAGGATGACTGACAAACATGGATCAGGAGCAGCAAATTGGTCAGGAGAGCACAGAGAGAAAAACAAATTAAATAGACAAATACGAAAAAACATGAATACTTGCACAGCACAGCATGTACTGTATCTTGCACTGTCAAAGAAACATTGGCAAGCTGAGTTGTCAGCGACTGCACTTCCCAGTAGAGAGGTTGTATGTAGAGAAATTAAAATTTAAAAATGATGAACTATATATTAGTAAGTGAATATAAGTACTGTGTCAGAGACATGTTCTATGAGTTCCGGAACACATACAGAATGCTTCTACCATTGTTTCCTCAGTTTGAGACATTAAACCCGTGTGTGTTTGTGACATCTGGTCATGTTGTAGAGCTCATTGATGTGTGACACGCCTGTCCTGCCCTGTCCTGCCCTGTCCTCTAGGTATCCTGGACCAGTCTGCCGTGTGGGTGGATGAGATGAACTACTATGACATGAGGACTGACCGCAACAAAGGCATCTCCCCCCTCTCCCTACGACCCAGCAATCCACTGGGCATCGAAATAGACAAGTATGGATAAAAAGCGCACACATACACAAAAATCAATCAACACAATCACACAGCCATAAACACACACGCTCTAGTCATTGAGTCATGGTTTACATCCCTAAACAGAAACAAACTCTCCCCATATGCAGTCGTTTGAAATATTATGCCAACACAGCAATGGCTGAACAGCCTGTAACCACTGCACACAGGGAGTGGAAACAGAATAATTGTGTATAAGTCAGGGAGGACAACGATAGAATGGGTTTTTCAAAGAAGTAAAGCAGCGACTCGCACATAAATCTATATAGTGCCTCAAAGCAGGCAGCATACTGCTGCCTCCCACGCGCCAGGCAGGAGTAGAGGATTTGTAATGTATAGTTTGTGTTGTTAGGTTCTGGCATTTCTGGCTCAGTGTTTGTTTGGTTTAGAGGGGCCGAGGGCAAGTGACCGCTCGTGGCCACAGACAAGACCCCCATAAACAGGCTGAACCATTCAGTGACTCGCAGACTGTCTAAAATCCTCAAGAAAGTAATATACTGTATTATCATATCACCTCTGCCTCTTAACAGTTGGATTTGTTTTGTCATAGGGAGATCTTTTAATACAAAGTACCGTACCTACTATTACGTTACAGGACAAGATTTGTTTTGTTTTTTAAACCATCATTCCATTTTCTCTTCTATTTGTGTGGCTGTGTTTCTTAATGTGGTGATATTACTAGATGGTTATTCAGCTGTAGCCACTTAGACCAGTTATTTGTACTGTGTCATACATGGTCTCATTAAAATGAAATGAGTTTAGACTGGTAATTTACAAAATTAAAACAGTGAAATATGACCTAGAGTGTGAAAAGGTAACATTGTATCTTATTTCACATAATTACAGAGCATGATAACAATAACATGATTAAACAAGGCAGTTAAAAGATATTTTGGGAAGCCTAATTAATAATTTTATCTCACTTCAAACACCATCAGTGCTTCCAACTCTTTACTTCTAATTAAAAAAATAAAATGCACAGCTTGCCTGTCTTTTTCTCTGAAGCTACACATGCAAAAGATGAACACAAATCAGTAAATATATTTAGAGAAAGCCTTCCATTTAAAATTTTCACAGAGCATCTCAGTTTATTCAAACACTAGGGCAGAGTCAAGAAACTTGAACTCATGATATTGCTGTTGCACCTGCCATACAGCTAAAGGTTTGGCATTACATCTAATTAGCAGTTTTGTGGGGACATTTCCTCTAGTTACAGTATAAACTCACATTCTAACACAGACCTGAAATGAACCAAAATTACTCGCATAATAAAATGCTGATACCAGTCTCATTTTCTACTCTGATACATTTTCTTATTTATGAATTTTATTTCACAAAATAAAAAAGGGTTTACAAATAAATTAAAAGTAGTTTCTCTTGTTTTCATGCTACACACAAAATGCAGTCATCGAATGTCAGCAGATGTCAAATGCAGTGCAAACTTCATGTAAACATGTATATATGTGTGTGTGTCTGTATGTGGGGGTGTGTGTGTGTGTGTGTGTGTGTGTGTGTGTATATCTTCTTCTCCTTTCGGCTGCTCCCCTCAGGGGTCGCCACAGCGAAATACCAATGATTCGCATGTTTGATCTGGCACAGGTTTTTTACGTCGGATACATTTATTTATTTATTTATTTATTTATTTATTTAAATTTGCTCAGTTACCCAGAAATGGGTAAAGTCCTTCACTGTATGTCTTCATGCATTTTTACTTTTTGACACATGTTCTATATTTACATCGTCACCTTAGTATGACTGGATGCCAAAAAGGCCTTGAATTGTGTTCATGATGGTCTTTAAAAATGCTTTAAAATGTCATACATTTCATGTCAAATGTCAAAACCTGCCAAAACTGTGAATTTATCATTTATTCACTGCAGCAGCTTTGTGCCCGTATGCACTGGTGTGTGAGTGTGCAGATTGTACTGCTGTGCTTGTGTTTAGTGCTGTACTCTTCTGTATGGGTTTTCACAGACCTGTACAGTACTTTTCCTGTACACGTAATATGTGTGTTGGTTTTTCTACATATGTGTGTAACTGCAGAGTGGGTGGTGGTGGTGTGGTGGGGATTTGGTTTGTGTTGGCCACGGGTCATTAGTAGAGATCAAGCTTTCTTAATGAGTACTGGGTCCTCTGGGGGCACCCAGGCGTCACACACTGCACTTCCCACGCCAAGCTCTACCGGCAGGGCTACTTTTGGCTACACACTGCCCCCTGCTGGAAAATGTGATGCCAGCACCTCTGTCAAGTCATATTTCACAATTTATACAAGTGCATGTTTTGTCAAACTGTACTCACAGTATACCAATAATACACATTGAGTTTTTCTTTGCTTAAATGTTACCACAGCATGTACTGCATGGTGTTGTAATTGCTGTTTGTCTGCTGTGTAAATATATGTGTTAAATAAATGAGGGTTTATTTTTTTTTATTCTTTGTCGTATATTTCTTCTGTGTTCATTCTTTGCTTATATTGTCTCTCAGAGGCAAGATCCCACAGAAGGACATGGAGCTGACCTTTCCAGGAATGAGTGGAGACTTCACCAGTGAGAACTTTTCTGCCACCTGGTACCTCATAGAAAACCATTCAGGCACCAGGTACTGTATATCATTGATCCTTTAATAGAAAACTGCTGGTTACAAGTGTAAAGTTGCATCTGCTCAGTCACACTGGCAGATGAGATAATTTGCAAGGTTCTTTTCTTTCTTCTCTAACACAACACAAATGTAAACGAAACCAAAACAGTTGCCTCTGTGACAAGATGGCAAAGCGTATCCTAACTGATTAATTCAAGAGAAAGATGGCCATAGTGCTCAGTTTTTATTTAGCCAAAGACTGATGTTGCTGTTTACAGTGGTAGACAATGTGTGATTGCTAATGCAGGCATATTGTGTCAAGTTTTAAATATTTTACCAGTCCTGTCACTCCCTGGTTTTCAACTGAGCATTAACAGAATGCACATGACAAATATCTGTCAGAATTTGAAAACTCCATGCTGGATTGTCATCATCAAATATTTAAAAAGATTTGACTTTGGTATTATTTTGCATACTCTTTCTTAAGTCTTTATTTGAATTATCAAGTAAAGAATGTATCATTACTTTAGTATAAAAACAATGGTCTATATTATAAAAATTGCAACCTTTAATATAATAATGCATTTTATTTTTTATTCATAACATGAAACCAAGTGTGATAGAACCCATTATGGTATGGTCTTACCTGAGGCCTACAGGGTGTTGTTAGTGACAGAGATTTTGAGAATATGACTATGATTACACAGAAAAATAAAAGCTGGTGACTGTATTGCTATGTGTATTTTGAGGTGAACTGTCCACAGAGTAGAGATGGGCATATAGACCTGTCTGACCTACAAAAACCCTGCTGTCCAGCTGTCATGTCAGAGCAGAGTTATTTTGGACTCTCCTGGCTTCCTCTCCCCTGCTTAGACTTCCAGTAACCCAGACCCCAGGATTCAGCCTGCCCAGGGGCCACTGTTTGGACCTCAGTGGGTGACTGTTTCTTCCTGAGGAGGAAACCTCTATCAGGACACTGACACACAGACACACGTACTTGCACATGTGTGACCAGAAATTGTTTTTATTGCATTTTTTTGTGTGTGTGTGTGTTGAGCATCAGCCATAGCTTTGTTTCTAGTTAGAAAATAACAATTTTATTTGGCAACAAGTTGGATAGTTAATTTTCAATATCTTTTCAGTTTTGCAATATTTTTTGAAAGTCTGCTCCAATTAATTTGAGCTGTTGTTCTTGGTAATGCTAAAAATGCCTGAAGCAACTATTGTTCAGCAACAACTTCTTCTGAAGGCACTTCTTGTTCAAGAAAAAATGGTGTTTGTGTCTTGTAGTAGATTTGTTGTGAATATAATTTCAGCAGTCTTTGCCTAAATAAGTGCTGTATTTTATTTATTCATTTTTAACAGGTAATGCTCATTGACACCATTTCATTATTGTTGACTTAAAATAGAGTCATGGCTCAGTTCAGGTTGACCAAAAAATACTACAAATCCAGCTCACGTGAATTTGGAAAGAAAAGCAGAGATTTTTAGATGCAACTTGTAAGTATTTTCCACTTTTAATCATATTGATTAAATCAAGTGTCATTGCATTTATGTCTCCACAGTTTTGAGCAGTTGAAGATTGCAGCCAGTAATTTGAAGAAACAGGCTACTAAGAAGAATGAGGGCAGTCTGGCCTATGTGAAAGGAGGCCTCAGTACGTTCTTTGAGGCCCAGGACGCTCTGGCAGGTGAGAGGGATTAACACATTTTTGTGTGCAGTGGAATAGCTCCAACTCGGCCACGTTTAATACACACATTTCCAAACCATCACTCTTCATCTCTGCTTGATTTTCAGAAAGTGTGTAAGTGTGTCTCAGGGATTTTTTTTCCTCCAGCATGCGGTTTAGCAGTGGTTGATTAAAGAGGCTCATTTGGGTGCTGTGTGAAAACTCTTTACTTTGCTCTACACTTACACCAGCCAACCACAACACGGCTAATTCACCTTCATCAAACAGAGATCAGCTCTCACCTGTCACAAACAGTCTCAGCCCAGAGAGTGAACACATGCAAACACACTCACGCTTGGCAAGAGTGACCTTCAGATGTCAATTCAGGGTTGCAGAGACTGACTGCTGTCTCTCTGCCAGGTACCTCAATCAATTGTTCATTTCATCATTCATATTTTTGTCTGTTTACTCTCCACTCCCCCATATCCAGTCAGTTACTTCCCTTTACTATTTATACGTCTACTTTTTGCCTCCATCATTATTATTATTGCTTTCCCTATGTTTGTGCCACCGGTTGGGAGAGAGGCAGTATTTTCATTGTTAGCCACTGAATCTAAATAAACGGAGTAGCCCTACACAATGCAGGCCAGAGTATTAGGATTGATAGAGGTGATAACAGACCTAGTACGACCAATAGGAACAATTCAGTCATTCTCACGTTCAGAATGAGCGTGCCTACTGTGTACCCCCTACCCTAATGGGAAGTGTAGAGTCTTCATGCATAGAGGATGTATTTTATCATGACTGAACTCAAGTGACCTTTGAACTGAGGAGGGTCGCTAAAGAACTTGGGATTTACTGTACTGAGTCTAAATAGAGAACAGTTCTGATTATAAGATGACAAAATGATAAAGCTATATTAAAAACCTATGTTTCCCAATTTTCTTGTTGGTTGAGCTCATTATGTTTTTAGCAAATTCATTATTCATTTAGTCCATTTAATGTAAAAAATGGTTAGAACAGCCCATTGTACATTCCCCTATTATTTTCTGTTGTACAATACTTTGCATCATTTGGCAATTTCTCGTTGCCATATAATTCAAAAATGTTTAAAAATAAACCGTTTTAAGTCTCAATTATGGGAGTATGATAAGGCTCACAATGTAAGAACATTTGATATAATGAACAAAACACTGCCTGCATCTATGTCATTGGTTTGTGACACAGGAAAAAGCAAATAGACCATAATGAAACAAACATTTTTTCTGTTGTTGCAGTATGCACTATACTCATATCAATGTTGGTCTTCACCACTTTCCTGGTGAAATTTAGTTTTCACCAACCCCCCTGTTCATTAAGTGATAAGTAATGATTAAACTGTCTCATTTGAGTAGCCGCTGTACATTTATCAAATTAGTTTTTTCCATTAAACTTAAGTGACTGCTGTCACTCCACTTTTCCAGGTATTCTGGACTGTGGTAGAAACATGGTAGCAGCCACTGAAGGAGACCCTGTTCCCACTGAAAGTCGTGAAAATGAAATAATACTCCTACTTCCAGGTGGCAGTTCAGTGAAAAACCTACTTCTGAATTTTATTTCCCATTTATCCAAATAGACCCTTGTAAATGTCACACACTGCATCTTTAGAGTACCACGCTGCATGACAGGAGAGCCATGTTCCTTTATGTGAATGCATCAATACCTCCAATTCTTCTAATGTAATTTCCTCAATGGAATGCTATATTATACTGAGGCCAATGCTGTACTTTACTCACACGAACAGAATTCATTTTTAAACTTCTTTTAAACTTCACTATGACTCATTACAGCCCTGCAACATCCTTTCTTGGCTCAAATTTGGATCTCAGTCATAAGAAATAAAGTGGTAGTCCAGAATGGATAGCTCACATTGAAAAATTCTGTATATCAGCTTTGCTCAGCCAAACCTACATACCATCCGGCACGCTGTGAGTCAGGCAGCCAAACTTGAGACAGCTCTGCATTAGCTCAATGCCAGGCCTAGTTAGCACAGCTGTCTGAGAAACTGTGAATCCTTTCTTTGTCTCGCAGCAGCTTTTGGCAGGTCTCTGTTGTTTTGAATGGTTCCAAATGAACCTCACCTGAGTTTTAGCTGTGAAGTTTTAAAAGAACTGAACAGAGTGCTTGTGTGTTCTCCTTGTTTAAAATGTGCAGTGTTAGATGTTGCTGCAATGTATCCAGCCCTCTCAATCACCATTAGGACAGTTTTGTCTTCTCTCCTATTTATTTTCTATTCTGCATGGCTGTGAGATTTTTATTGATGACTTTAATTGGTGTGTGGAATTATGTTTTAATGCAGGCACACTGCTGCCAGCAAGGAAGAAAAGCAAAATCTGGAAAAAGAAATGAGGCGAATAAAATGCGTATATTTATCCCACTGTAGTACCCTGTCTTTAATATCTGTAGGCCTTTTCTTCTCTCAGTTTCTTGTCCACACTAATTTCTTCATTATTGCTTTCTGATGTAATAAAGCATCTCCAACAGAATTGGCAAAACAAACTCATATCTTTTGTAATAAACTTTGTACTTAAGCTTGTAGTTTGGATTTCCACATCCTAAGATCAGTGCTGCTTAGGTTATATACGTAGCTAATATTTTTGGCAAATAAAAATAAGATTGATGGCTTCAGGAAGCTTTGATGGCCATTGCTGTATTCTGTTTTTAAATGGAGATCTCCCCATTTTAGGTATTTTATTTAAATCAATTTTTAGCACAATGTCAAACAAAATTTGTGCAACTTCGATTCCTGCAGATAAACATTGTGCACAAATCTGTGCTGATATTATTGTTCTTTTGAGCATGTGGTTCATTGCAGGACAATGAAAAGTTTACAATAACAAAAATATCAACCTGAATTTGTGAGAAATGTCGATCTACAGTTATGGATAAGTTGCACATATTTTGTTATGACTATTCAATCTGAGCCTGCAGTGTATACAGTCATTTCTGTTTATGACTTATGACTATATATGCAAGTGACAAATCAATACTGAAAGGCTCATATTCACTGAGATTTGTAATTTATATGTACATAGGGTGTTTTAAAATCACAAAAGCAAGTAAATTTAAGATCTTAACTTGGTGTAGTAATGTAACAGTACATTATGATGTGTGAGTACAAACCACCAAATATCATCACTGCTGAGTTTGTTTACTGATGCACTCCAACTTACAGTAGATCTGGCAGCTCCCACGTTTCATGTAGTTTTCTAACTTGATAATAGATGACTTAAGAAATAATTGCAAATCTGATGAAGGGGAAGAAGGAAAGTAAATAAAAAATTGTGTTTAAAGACATGTTTACATCAATGGCATAGTGTAAATGAGTGTCAAATCAAATTATAACTATATGTAAAATGTCTTCATATTGTTGGTCCTTGACATTGAATCTACTGTCAACACCATTCTTTCATTCCACTCAAATTTTTTACTTAATGCATCACCCATATAAGTGGGCAGACAAAGTGGCTACGGTGTATTACATGGCATCCTTACCAGAAAAATCACAGTATTGGTATGAATAAATGCATTGATAAATTATGGAGTGATGTCAGTAGATTGAATACGAAAGACCTTAACATACATTTGGGATGGATATTCCTGGTTCTGATCCAGGTTGTATCTTGCCGTCCTGTGACGGATTTGTCCTCTCAGATGACGGGTGTAAGGAGGAGAGGAAGCAAACATGCCGAAACCGGTAAGATGCTAAATTAAGGCCCATTTATACTCTACGTTATTATATACACTGCCATGCCCTGGGGGTTACCATGGCAACGCCACACTAATGATCCTTTGAAACATAATGTATACATATACGGTATGTATATTGGGAGGATCAAAGGAATTTGTCCCTTGTTGTGAGGGTTGTGTCAGGAAGGGCATCC
>JAQQAE010004396.1:0-18830 GCA_029823295.1 Pseudamia nigra | reverse complement strand
TTTATTCATTATTATTATTTGGAAAGGAAGTTATGTTAATTATCTGAAATGGAATGCATGAAATTAGTTCTAAAAATTATTTAGAATGTATTCTTACATTGGCTTATGACTTGGTAGTGCGTCCGTGGACACTGCAAACGTCCATAACTGTAAACACAGCTCCAGACACCGGAGCTGCTGGCTCCAACCACAGCTCCTGCATGTTTACGGCTACTGTTGTTAGCTACGGCTAACAACATAGCTCTGGCTGTTTTGTTAGCTACGGCTAACAACATAGCTCCGGCTGTTTTGTTAGCTACTGCTAACAACATAGCCGGCTCCGGAGTGGATTTAGCTTACAATGGCAGAGGCTAGGACACACAGGACCACGCTGTCGGGTTCTGCATTGAGAATGTGAGAGCGCGCAATCACTTCTGGTTCCTTCTCAATCGAGATCCGGAAGTGACGCATACGTGACCCGGGCGCAAACACATCTATCTTCTTTGGTTGAGTGAATATTTTTTTGTTACCCGGTTCAAATTATTGGTGATTTTTTTTTTTTTTTTTTTTTTTTTTCCCCCTTCGGTATCCGAATTTTTTCGTTGGCGGAAGCGTTCGTTAAATGGAATACCACGGTATACCCACATGCAGTGGAAACTCTGCATGCACACTGCCATGGCCACTACTTACAAGATCCCCTAGTTCACGTGACTACTGTACTTTTTTGGGCATGTATTTGTCTTCCAGATGCAGATCACACACAATCTCTTATGGCTTACCTGTCTCTTGTATGCAACCCACACACACTCAAAGACACTCAGACTCCCCAGAGACAAACTGTATTGTAGCAAGAATAGCAATGTGACAATACTGATGACTGCCAAAGCCTTTTAAACCCCTTGGGCTCTGCTGTTAATGAAGCAGCCCACATCAGAGAAAATCTCTGTAATGAAGGCATAGCTCACCAAATCCAAAACACATATACACATACTAAGTCACACGCATACCAATGCACTCGTGTCAACATTTAAACAATAGGCACAGGAGTTAATACAAACTCAAGAAAGATGATCAACACATGCACAAGTTCTGCAGAAACTATAAATTACACCAGTCCACACAGGATCAACTCACCCCCAATGAAGTGAGATAGAGAATATATTAAGGTGCTGATGAGAATGTGATCATGATCCAATGTGCACATCAATGTCCTCTATATTCTGCATGAATACTCATTGGCTCCTTAGTGTTTTCTACTGTGAACACATTCTAATTAAACTAATTTATTTTTCCCAATTGCTGTTTATATGTTTAATGTGCGCATTCATTGCCCCATTTTTCCTATGCCTTTGTGTACATTTTCGTCATATGCCCCCCCTCTTCTGTCTCAGACTTGATGGATAATCTTTTTTCCTTCCCTCTATGTATGGCTGTTTGTCTTCAGATTTGTTCCAGAAGTTATTCCGTCAGGACCTGCTGGTAGCCAGCTTGTTTCGCAATTTCTTGTTAGCAGAGAGAATCATGCGGTCATACAACTGCACTCCTGTTAGTAGTCCACGACTGCCTCCTACATACATGCACGCCATGTGGTAAGTAAGAAAACACAGAGACAAAGCAAAAGACAGGCTTTACTCTCTACAGGTAGACATCACTTGGGTTGTTGTGGAGTGCATTAAGAAATGTGCCTGCACAAGTAGTCATACACACTCATGAACATTTTGAAATGGATACTATATTCAGAGGTAGGAAATATCTTACTTAAAGCCACCACAGATCACATTGGATGTGTGATAAAAGAAGACCAGGAAGTGGACTTTGACTCCTATTTGCCATGGCTGGTGATCACTTTAACATTGCAATCCTGTCTGCTTTAAGATAGTTGGCATGACTGCTTGTAACAATATAAGACTTCCAAAAAAACACTGAAATCTGGGATTCTATGGCCATATATTTTGTATATATTTGCAATTGTGGATAATTAAACAAGCTCTCTTATTCTTCATTTTGTCTGCATTCGTGGATGTTTTCTGTTGCATCCTAATAATGTAATGAATTGGGAATCCAACTTGCATTCCACATATAGAAAGCCTTTATGATAAACCTAAAATGCAAATGAAGATTTACAAGTCTGGGAAGTAATGATTTCAGACATGAACATTTACACAGTCATTTCAAATTAAATCTGCACACTACAGATTAAAATACAATTAACCTGGCTGCATCTGAGGCCAATAGTGTATCTGCTTCAGGGCTTAATTGCCTACAACAGTAATTTAATTCACTCAATGAAAATACCAGACCAAACACTCTTAATGTCTTCTAAACAGCTGCACTAGAAAATGAGCTCATCATGTTCACCTAGCCCTTTAGAATGATTGGGACAGGATCAGCTGCAAGTCTCGTAAAATGTCAGGTAGCTGTGACACCCACCGAACACAGACACAGGAAGTAATTCGTGAAGGGTCCACATTTTGAAAGACTACGATATTTACTTCACAAAATAGAGGTTAATAAATATGTACTTTTCACACAGTAACATTTCAAACTGTAATTGATGTTCTGAATGTTCGCTTCCTTCATAAAATCATGACAACCTTTCAGTTTTAGATCATAAACCGATGTGTCAGTCAGTTTCCCCTCCATCATGGTGCAGAGAAGTTGTCCTGCTCTCTTCCTATGTCCTGCCCCTTGTAGATTTTGATTGGTTGGTGAGTGAGCAGTGATTGTCAATTACAGTTCTGTTCTAAAGACTGAGCATTCAAACGCCTTCAGCCCAGCACAAAAAAATGCACTGTGCTGAGATGGTGGATGATGGATCACCACCAAAATTTAATCATCTGTTTCTTGTCTCATTTCACACCTTTCCTGAAAAATTTTCTCAAAATGCGTTAATAACTTTTTGAGTAATCTTGTTAACTAAATGACAAACACCGGCAAAAACACACTCTCTGTCAGTAACGCGTGCTTTAATTACTGTTGCACATTTTCAAAATGCAATCTACAGAATGTTAAGACAAGTCAAAACATGTAGGTGTATATATTTATTTATTAGACATATGTGTATACCCCTGAAAATAAATGCAACTGTCAATTTGTGTTTTTAGTCATCATTAACTTATTTCCAGATCACTGGCTTATCATTATCATTTGACCTTAGAATGTCGTAGACAAAAAGAAGACAGGTCGTATGTGAAGCAATCGTTAGCTGCCCACGAATGCAAACTGCAGTAGAAAATGTATCAGAAACACGATGCCTTTGCTTTGGAGAATATTCTTTAGACCCTTTGAGATGTGTCTGACATCTGTGGCTGTAAATAACCTGCTGGGTTTAGGGTAAAAGTGGTAGCAACATAAGTTAAGCAACCCAGCAAAAAAAAAACTGGATCCAGCTGTCATAAACCTTTGATGGCTGTATATTTTATGTCTTTGTCAATTCTTTTAATTACCAGCAACCTACAATTGACAACCTTTTTTGTTAGCCGCCAAAATCTTATCAGTTTGCTCTCCAAATGACTATTTTCAACATCCTGTCAGTCCATTCCTCAGAAGTGACATTTTAAACATAATGGGGATTGACAGCCCCAACCCACTTAATTACAGTGTATTCATAGCACTGGAGGATTTTGCCTGTATTTATATGTAACACTAGTGCTACACAAACATTGTACGATGCAAGGATGGTGGATGCATCTGACTAAATTTAAGAATTGTTAGTACCTAAAACAGCCCTAATTCACTTTTGTAGTTAATATCTTTTCAGTGGCATTCCCACACAATCTACGAACTATAACAATAGTAAAATAAGAGGAAAAGATTGAGTAGTAAATTTGGGGGGAATATCATACAATGTAATGGTGCAACATGTTTATATACAATTTTCACATAATTTATATATGTGCAATGTAACCCAGAATCCTGCATCACTTCCTGACATGTTACCTTGCTTGTGTTTTGCAGTAATTATATTTTTTTAATCACGTCGCCTCAGATTAGCTCTGCCATTACTTGCAGTGCTATAAATGTTTTGTGTGTTGTAATAATTTCTATGATAGCCTGCACACACACAGCTGCTGACAAGCCTACCCGTTAATCTGTTTGGTTAAAAAAAAATATTATCCCATCATCCATCTCCCTTTAGTCACGCAAACAATTCTCCCACTATCAATTGTTTCTCTTTCTTCTTCTTCTGTAAATGCCTCTCTCCATCTCTCCCACTCATTATCTTGCCTGTGTTGGAAAAAAAAGAAAGAACACTGTTTTGTGCCAGGAGCGACTGTTGTGTAACGCTCTAGCATCACTTATTGTGAAGAATACTGCTCCTTAAACAAGCAAGAGTCTTTCTTTCCCATTATTTTAGATTGGGGGTTATATTGCACTGGTTTACTGCCAAAGAAACAGGGGGCTGCACTTAGTTTTGCTGCAGCATGCAGTATTAAAGGAGGCTAAAATAACAGCACAGAAATGCTTTAAAAGAGAAAGAAGGCTACAGTAAACAATCCAAGTGGCATGAAATAAAAGCAGAGTAGAAAAATAATACTTTGAATGACATCAGTGTAGATTTGAGCTTTGCAATATGGGCAAAAATCTCCCAGTAAAAATTTTCATCCATCCATCTTCAGCTTATCCTGGTCAGGGTGGCGGGGGGGCAGCAGCCTAAGCAGAGAAGTCCAGACTTCCGTCTGCCCAGCCACCCCCTCCCCCAGGCATTCCCCTGGGGACATACTCCCTCCTGAGTGTCCTGGGTCTGTCCCAGGGCCTCCTCCCAGTTGGAGCTAGTGTTGGCAACCGAGGATTGGACCACCGAGGCCCCTGCCTTCGGCTGCCACACAAACCATACAGCATCCGTCCCTTATGACCCTTACTCAAGGTGGTGGGCCCACAGGAACGCATAGTTATAAGGGTCTTCTGAATTGCTCTTAGTCTGACCTGTCACATGGGACCGGTTTGCCTTGGGAGACCCTACCAGGGGCGAATTACCCCCGATAACATAGCTCCTAGGATCATTCAGACATGCAAAAACCCCTCTACCACGATAAGGTGGCGATTCAAGGAAGGGATAAAAGTGTTTATATCAGTTAATAATGATAATTATTGCAAAATGTGAAATTACTTTTTAACTCGTGTTTGAAGGCTGATTTATAGTCCAGATTGAAAGATGACGTAACCAGATTAGTCATTTGTGGCTTTAAATTACAGAAAAAAGTGCAACAAGACACGCAAAGATGAAGATGGCATAAAAGTAAAAAAAATAAAAAGGCAAAGAGACCAAAAAGATGCATAATGACAAAACATGATGTAGAAGACTCAAAAGATAAAAACTAGAGGAAAGGTGCAACAAGGTAAAAGTGGTGTAAAAATATACAAAAAGACAAGAATGATACAGGTAAATGAAAACAATGTAAAACATGCCAAGTGACCTAAAAGACACAAACTACTTAAAAGACAAAGATGATGTACAAAGAAGAAAATAATGTAAAAATGATTTGAAACACACAAAAATATATAAAAAAAAACAGGTCAAAAATTTTCCTCAAAATTTAGGTCACTTCATCTAAGGCTGGGGTCTTGTTGATCAGTGTCCGTATCCAAAAAAAGCAATGCTTATGCAAACAGTGTGCAGTCGTGAACGACGGATGAAGCCAGGGATGATTATTCTCTCATGGGCAGTTTCAGAGTGGGGGTGTGTGTTACACTGATGTCTATATGTGTGCTTGATGCTGCACCAGCCTCTGCAGGCAACAGGAAAAAAGCTTAGTCAGCCACCAACTGGTCCCACTCCACTCCACTGTGGTCAGCTGTCCCCTCACTGAACACACCACACACACAGACAGGTTTTGGTGATGAGTTACTCATTGGTATTGGCAGCGTCTCCTGAGTTAATGCTGTCATCTCACACGGAGCGGCAGCCTCCTGCCTCTGAGCGCGTCTCTCTCTGTTTGTTGCTTCGCCATCGGATTACATAAACACTGGTGGAGATGGAGATTTGTTGGCAAATATATCCACACTGATGCCATTTCCAGAAAGTTATGAAACACATTGAAATAGCTTTTGATACCTGATTCTTTTTTTTCTTTTTGAGAGGTAGCTCAGAAAAGGTTTGAATGTTCCTTTAATGTTCCTTCAGCTCTCTTACGTGTTTACGTTTTCAAATGCCTCCAAAAGACAATGAAATGAAGGGAGTTCTTCAGTGTGCTGTTCATTTTTTTATGAGTGTTTTTGCAAAATAAAATATTGGGCAGCAAAAGGCCAAAACGTGAGTCCACACTTTATTAACTAAAGTAAACACACAGATGCTTGAAGAAATGGAGAATAACTGCTTCATCTTTTCAGCAGTCAAAGTGAAAAAGTACGTGATCTGAAATGTTCTCAAAGTACAAAGGTAGTTTTTTGTTTTTCTTCTTGTTCAGTCTTTTACGTTGTATTATTATTATTGCTATTATTATTATTATTATATTTTTGTTAATTTAAAAGTCAAATGAAGTTGAGGTGAAATTAAAGGCAAGCTGTTGACTCAACTTCACAACAATTTGTATAAATATGTACAAATTTGTTCTTTCATCAATTTTTTTTGTCTCATCTTTTACATCAATTTAATTCCATCTTGTTTCAACATTGCACTCTTCTTGTTGAATAATTTTTCATCTTTAATATTGTTTTTGTCTTGTTTCACCTGTTACATTGTTTTCATCACCTTTTTGTCTCATCAAAGAAGTTTTTGTGTGCAAATTTGCATTTGTAAAAGTTCATTGCATGACTTTTGGATGCGTTTTCTTGTGAATATTGTACATACAGCGGTATGAAAAAGTGTTTGCCCCCTTTATGATTTCTTACTTTTTTGTATATTTGTCACTTAAATATTCAGACAAATTTAAACAATAAATTTAAGAAAACACAAGTAAACACAAAATGCAGTTTTTAAATGAAGGTTTTTACTTTTAAAGAGGAAAAAAAAATCCAAGCCTACATGACCCTGTGTGGAAAAGTGCTTGTCAACAACATCTAAAAGACTGCAGGCCTCACTTGCCTTAGTTAAGGTCAGTGTTCATGACTTCACCATAAGAGACACGTGGGAAATGTCGTGCATGGCAGAGTTCCAAGATGAAAACCACTGCTGACCAGAAAGAACGTAAAGACTCGTCTCAGTTTTGTCAGAAAACAGCTTGATGATCCTAAGACTTTTGGGAAAATACTCTGTGGACTGATGAGATAAAAGTTGATCTTTTTGGAAGGTGTGTGTCCCATCACATCTGGTGTAGAAGTAACAGCATTTCAGAAAAGGAACATCATACCAACAGTAAGATATGGTGGGGGTAGTGTGATGTCTGAGGCTGTTTTGCTGCTTCAGGGACTTGCTGTGGTAAATGGAACCATGAATTCTGCTTCTACCAAAAAATCCTGAAGGAGAATGTCTGGCCAACTGTTTGTGACCTCAAGCTGAAATGCACCTGGGTTCTGCAGCAGGACAATTATCCAAAACTCACATGAAAGTCCACCTCTGAATGGCTTAAGAAAAACAAAATGAAGACTTTGGAGTGGCCTAGTCAGAGTCCTGACCTGAATCTGATTGAGATGTTGTTGCGTGACCTTAAAGTGGTTCATGCTTGAAAACCTTTCAGTGTGGCTGAATTGCAATAATTCTGCAAAGATGAGTGGGACAGAATTTTTCCACAGCTCTGTAAAGACTCGTTGCCAGTTATCACAAGTGCTTGATCGTAGTTGTTGCTGCTGAGGGTGGACCAACCAATTATTAGGTTTTGGGGGCAAGCACTTTTTCACACAGGGCCATGTAGGTTTGGATTTTTCCCCCCCTTAAAAATGACACCCTTCATTTAAAAACTGCATTTTGTGTTTACTTGTGTATTCTTAAATGTAATGTAATAAAGCATTTAAATGTGACAAATATACAAAACAGTAAGAAATCTGGAAGGGGGCAAACACCTTTTCACAGCACTGTATATACACATTTTAAAATATGTAACATGATTAGAAATGACTGAAATACTACATGTAGGCTGAGGTATCCTACTGATTAGTTTTTTTTATTCTCATCAGTAAAACAGAATGAATTCAATGCTCTTAAGTATATCCAGAATAATACAAATGTTCAACACTATCAGAAATATGTTTCCAGGGTACATTTTTGAAATGTTAAAAGTTAGCATTGATTTGACCCACAGATGTCACTGAACGGATGCTGTGTAGTATGTTGGTGCATATATTTAACTACTAAACATCAGCCATGAGCACAGCTCTTTTTGCTACTCGCTGCTAACGGTGAAAGCTGTTAAGCATCAGAATGAGATTGAGTAAGTTTTCCCCACGTCTCTCGTTGAGCATCACATTACAACTGGGTGCATCAACTGGGTTCAATTTACCGAGTGGATAAATGAGCGGGAAAAGACACAGGCAGAAAGAATAGAGGAGCTGTGATAAGGTTTGATGTGTTGCATAACCCCATGAATAAGATATGACGACCATGAGAGAACACTGGTGTTTAGAAAGGGATTAAAGGCTCCTTGCTATCCTCTGTAAGACCTCAGGCTGGGAATAAGTAGTTGTACGTGCACAGTGAAGGGAATGAGATCGAAAACCTGACCTGAGGAAAATGAGCGTGAACGATTGTTACAGCAGGGTAAAAATCAAGGACTACATGCTCATACGCATTGGTTTTTGTTGCTTCAGGGGCATATAAATGAAAGAAATCACAGAAAATTTGTCTAATTCCCACCACATACATATTGCTATAATTCTGTTTTATTTGTTTGTGCATTGCTTCTCTCCAGGCAAGCATGGGACCTGGCTGTGGACATCTGCCTCTCTCAGCTGCCGACCATCATTGAAGAAGGCACCGCCTTCAGAGTAAGTGTGGGTTCACAGCAGGACCATGTAAGTCTTAAGCCACTGTACTCTTTGATGTTTTTGCAGGGTTGTAACGGGCATTGATATTTATTTTTTAGTCTCTTCAG
Source organism: Pseudamia nigra (assembly GCA_029823295.1). Taxonomy (NCBI): domain Eukaryota; kingdom Metazoa; phylum Chordata; class Actinopteri; order Kurtiformes; family Apogonidae; genus Pseudamia; species Pseudamia nigra. The sequence goes on along the minus strand of JAQQAE010004396.1, from coordinate 9,885 downwards.
ATCAAAATTATTAGAACCCTTATGGATTTTTTTTCTCAGTTGCATGCTAGTTTAATTTACAGACCATGAGTTATTTTTATTTGTGAACCAAATCAAAAGTATTTTAGGAATACTAAGACCAGATTCAATGTTATTAGCACAAACCACTATTTAGAGTAAAACTGTTAATGTCCACTTAAAACTGTGAACAAAATCAAGAATCCAGTTAAAACTGGACATTTGCCCAATATTCACTTTACAAAAGGACTTGAGGCATCACTTGTAAGTGTATCATGACATAAACAAAAGAAAAGATTTTAGATGTGAGACGAGCTTTTGGTGGACACAAAAGAGAAAGTTATTCAAAGTTGTCACAGTGCTTCCAAGTATCCAGAACTGGAATGAGAAGCATGAGAAACACTGGAAAGGAATTCCATTTTCATTAATCATTTTCACCTCCACTGCATGTTCACAGATTAATCAACTCACATTTCTAGCCACATGTGAAAACACACTGAGGTATTTAAGTTGTGTTCTTCAGAGGTTTATAATTTTGCACCTTGCTCATGTAACGTGGATTTGCATCGTCTTGGATTCTCAGTAATGAGGTTGTCTTTTCCTACTTACCTGGTGTGTCCTTGGCGTGCATGTGATTTTTATTTTACAAGCCATGTTAATGCAAAATGAAGTAGATGCTTGTTTTCATAACCAAAGCCCTTTGAAAGTCAAATTGATATAGACCTGGAATGTTTTTACCAGACTGACACCTTTCACTTATAGCCTCGATGTCTCCACTATATCACAATGTGTAACAAACAATATCTGATCTTCCTCTTTTCTGTCTTTTCTTCACTCTTCTGCACCAATGTTATAAATAATGCGACTACTTGAAATTGTCACTTTTTTTTCAAATTTACCGTATTTTCCGGGTGATATGTTGCTCCGGAAAGTTAGTCGCACGAGTCAAAAAATGCATAATGAAGAAGAAAAAAACGTGTATAAGTCGCTCTGGAGAACAGGTCGCATTTGTTTGGGGAACGCGCTTTAAGCGTTCAGCATGGCGGCCGGGCGTTTGACGCCAGAAGTGAGAGCTCGCGGCTCGCCTCCACACCTCACCGGGTAAGTGAGGGCACCGACATGTTCGGTGTTAAGCTGATGGTAGGTATGGTTGTTACCGGTAATGTCAACATTTTAAATTATCAGTAATATAGATGCACAAGCCTAGAGCGACGTGTAGCAGCTGTCAGAGTGACAAACACCCAATACTCGAAATATTTTAATATATTTGTCACTCCGGTATATTTGTTGCTCCCCAAGCCAGACTATGCAATAAAACTGAGACGTGTAATCTGGAAAATCAGGTAGCTTGAACTGAAATCACATTGACAGCCAATCAGTGGCAAACTCACTGTACAAAGGAGTGTTGGCCGGAGCAGTGCTGCAGCAATAAACATGCATCTGCTTTGAAAAAACTTGCGCTTTGCAACAAATTAAACACCACGTAAACACAAGGTAAGCAGTGTTTCCCAGGTGTAAGTCATCATGAATTCTCCTGCACTTATTTCCTTCACCATTTTTCATTATGGCCAAAGAAAAGTGGTTCGGAAAAGGAGAAGGAACTGGCCTTGTTTCAAAATTTGTTGAGGTATATTTGTATGGTAAAAACAAGCTAAGACAACAAACCTCATGGTGTTTGAAGACAACATTCGGACCTCTTGGACTGTACTTAAAGTCACTTAGGTGGAGAGATGCTTCTCCTGGCGTTTATGAGATGTGTGTTTGGGGATGTCTATCTTTGATGGATGTCCTTTATCGCTGCTTCACCACATATGCCTGTAAACCGCAAATAGCTCTTGTTTGCACTGCAAGTTTTCCACCACCAACCTCCACTGTATCTCAATTAATCTCTCTCACCTGTACACACACACTTTCTCCCAGTGGTTGTAAAATGCCAAGTGTTATAAGTCAAGTGTGAGTGTCAAATAAAATCTCACTGCAGAAACCACTGGCCCTGCACCTAAAACCACTCGTGTGCTTGTTGTTGTATTTACTAACTAACATGGCAGGAGACTCTGATGAAGATGCTGAGTGTAATGGAAACACCGTGCAAGGCCCTTGCTGAACTGAGGACAGCTTAAAACATCTGGGTCAAGACAGTTTGCTTTCAGTGAGAGATGATGATGATACTAAAGGCAGCTACAGATCAGAGGGCAGTGACGTGCTGTGTAGTGTGAACAAAATCAAGAGTCTCAAAAAGTGGGACCAATTTCTCAGTGTTGGTGCTTTCTATCCTGTCATTTTCTCCTCCACCACCTGCCGCTTGCAAGTGGACATCTTTTCTATCACTCCCCAAAGACCACTTTTCTATCCTTGCGCCTCTTTTACTTTCTCTTGCACTCGGACTGAAAAAATTTGCCAGCACCCTAATTGGGCCTCGGAGGACTACCGGAGCAGACAATCCCTCTCTGTTTTTACTTTTCGTATTTTTACTTTTTTCTATTCCTGACTGGTTTCATCTGTTTATCTTTTTTTCTTGAATTTGGACAGTTAAAGATATGCCTGTGTGCCCTTAGAATCAAGATCACCTAAACCAAATTGAGGTTATGCTCAAGACCAAAATAAGACCAAGACTTTCTGGGGTAAAACTGATTCATATTACGGATGATCTAAAAGGGTGCTGTGACCTCATGTTCATCATAACATCCTTGCCTCTGAGAGAACTTAAAATTTGGCATGGCCATTCACTTGGACACAAAGATGAACTGGTTTTATAATGGTCAAGGTTGTGCAGACCTCACAAAATTCAGTTGTAAGTAAGTAAGCTCTAAGAAACTTAGAGGACAGAACCGATTATAATGTAAGGATAGCAGATGCATTTCATTGAACTCAGGGTTCTTGTTTAATACTCATATCAGTCCCAACTTGAATGTGTCTGAACTGATTTACTTGAAACCTGCCATGGCTATTGACCACTTTTTAATGTTTGTCCTATGACATTTTGGGGAAACTGGCGCTACTGCTTCTTGACGGGAGCTTTTCGACACGGGGTGCTACTGCTTATGAAGAAAAGACGCACTGACCAGAATTCTATTACCTGTATATCTCTCTCCCATCAGCTTTTGAAATAGGTGGCATTACTACTGCTTTTACTACTGCTTGTAACAAGAGAAGACTTCACAGAATTGCGCTATTTGGTAGCTGCTGTCAGCGGGTGTCTTGGTGTCGTGGGTGATTGAACATCCTCTAGTTACATATTCTCAGCATGGAAATTTAGTTTTCAAATAATATATTTATTTTCCAGAAAACACTAATAAGGTATCATTTCTTCCGTGTAGAAGAGAAATGTCAGCAGAGATTTTCTATTTCTTAAATTTTGTCAGTGTTTCAGTCTTATGATTGTACAAATAAGTTTAGGTCTCTGTTTCTCTGCCTAAATCCTCCTTTTTTCTGTTCCGTCTCAAGCACTAATTGAGGAATTTTTCTCCCAGCCAGGCCTCTACCTGTGATGCGCCACTTTTTTTCTATGCATCACTGAATATGGGAGTGTGTATATAGAGTTATTAAGCTCTGATTATGCACAAATTAATTTAGCTATCCAGCCGAGAAGCACTGATATTTCCCTGTGTACATCCATCAACAGTCTACAGGGCACTGTCGTAATTCCCACTGCAATGTTAACACTAAACTTGATCAAAGCCTTTGCTGCCAGCAACCAATCAATCAGGCAAACTGCCACAGCAGTAGAGAGAGAGAGAGGAAAGGTGATCATGATGGATCAGAATTTTTGACTGCAGTGCAGTGTCACTTCTTAGCTCATTGTGTCAGAGTTGAAACATTAGGCCAGTGTCTGTGAACTCTTTTACGATCCGTGAACATTTGTATGTGTGTGTGAGCTGAGGAATTAGTACGCACTAATCCGGTGTGTGTTTTTTGTCCACAGCACAGTCCGTTCTTTGCGGAGCAGCTGACAGCATTTCAGGTGTGGCTCACAATGGGTGTGGAGAACAGAAACCCTCCTGAGCAGCTGCCCATTGTACTTCAGGTATATAAAACACACACAGTTACACACACCATGCTGCCAAATGCGTCATAAACGTTCTCATGTCAGTTGATTTAGATAATTATGATGATGGATTCAAACCATTATTTCTTTCAAGGCTTTTTTGTTGTCTGGAGAAATGGCAAAATAAATCAGATTGTGATTTCTGGTTTTAATTGGTGCTGGTATAAAAATGACAAAATATTATGAAAACGGCATATGGAACACTAAAAACATAACCTACATAAACAATGTAAAAGATGCAACAAAGACAATGAAATTGATGAAACAAAAGTGATGAAAATCATTTATTCTGTCAGAAACAGGGTAAAAATGCACATAGACACAAACTTGGCATTTAAACAAAGTAAGAAATAACTGAAAGGGCAAAGTAAGTAAAAATTAGAAAATTTGCAATCTGTGAAGAGGCGTGGGATTGCGGAGTCAAAATAGTTGAACTTGCTGGAATACTGCAAGAGTTAAATTAACTATTCAGTTGAGCACTAATCAAAGGGCACCTGAGGATGAAGAAACATGAAAGGAAACACCATGGCATGCTGCACTGTCGTTGTCATGGAAACCACACATTCCGTTAGAGTTCTCCATTTATTTTCTATAGGAAAAAATAGTCAAAAAAGCTTAATACAGTATTTAAAAAATTATAAAGGTTAGAATTATGAAAAGCAATACCACACTTGTCCTGAACAAGCTCAAACATATGTAGTTTGAATTGGACAAAAATGTTGGAGTAGTTACATGACAAAAAACATACAGAAGTGGAAGAAGAAGAATACAGTATTAAAGACTGAGGACAACTACAGCGGGATTACTGCAAGTCACGCAGCAATCCCACTAACTATATGAAGAACTATTGTAAAAACAACAAAAACAGATGTTAAAGTCATATGATGACTCAAGGCAAAACATACCCGTAGTGTCATGTGATTTCATACCTTAATGCTTATTTTCATTTTAATTTTTGATTTATTGTTTATTTATTCACAGTATTTTAGTGTCTGGTTTGATGCATCTGAGTGTTTTCCACACTCATCCATCAATATACTTCACTTTATACTGTCAGATGACAGATTATTATATCGTGGCAGGATGTAAACTAAAGACAGAGTAGGGCAGTAATCTGGATACCCATATAAAAAATAGAAGCATTAAGAAATGCATTTTCTAAAGCCTGGTAAAAATGCTTTCCTTAGCCATATAAGACTAACATTTGAGAAGAAGATGCAGAGGATAGGGTGAGATGGAGGCAGATGATTCGCTGTGGCGACCCCTGAAGGGAACAGCCCAAAGGAAAAGAAAAAGAAGATGATTTGATGGGATTTACATTTGTTATGATTGTTAATTCGTGCTGCCATATTTAAACACTTTACTTGTTTGAAAACATCTACATGTACCCAGAACCATCTGTCACTGAGTCTGTTTTCTCCAAACCAAATGCAATGAGAGAAAAATGTGCAAACAAGCGGGTAGTGTTCTTGTTTACCTTCAGACAGATTGAAATGTATACAATGTCTCCAAAAGCTATCGAACACTGAAGCTTTAAATATCACCACTACCATGTTTTCCGGGTGATAAGTCGCTCCGGAACGTTAGTCGCACGAGCCAAAAACTGCATAATGAAGAAGGGAAAAAAACGTGTAAGTAAGTCGCTCTGCAGAACAGGTCGCATTTGTTCGGGGAACGAGCTTTAAGCGCTCAGCCGGGGGTGCGCGCTTGATGCCAGAAGGGAGAGCTCGCGGCTGGCCTCCCCGCCTCACTGGGTAAGTGACGGCACCGACGTGTTCGGTGACGGCAGGTATGGTTGTTACTGGAAATGTCTACATTTTAAATTGTCAGTAATACAGATGCGACAGATGAAGGTACACAAGGCTAAAGCCACGTCTAGCGGCTGTCAGTGTGACAAACAACGAACACTCAAAATAATTTGTATATATGTCGCTCCAGTGTATTTGTCACTCCCCTAGCCAGATTATTGCAAAGTACCGCAACTTGTAATCTGGAAAACACAGTCCTGGTCATTTTAGCGCTATTACTATTTCAGATTTCTCTTCTTCCTTTTATTCATCCATATAAACTTATATACTCCTTTATGCACCTTCAGGTTTCAACCACAAGATGTGATGATGCAAACCTTTTCCCCAAAACTGAGCCCAGTCTTTTCAGGCCAATTTTCTATATTACAAATGCCAGAACAATGACGACAGTGTTCCCTTTAGAGGTTGTAAATATGTTTGTGATACTTTAATTGGGGTAAAGTCTTTGCCACATCCTTGTAGATGGTGTCAGCTCAAGAGTTATAGCTGTGGGATGGATGTTTCTCCACTCTGCCTCCACCAGTAGCACCACCCTGCGGGCTTGTACACTTTTGGTGTTGTATTATATCACAGCATAGCAGTGGTGTGCGGCTGTCCGTGTTGGATGGTAATTTCCTGCTGAGTCAGCCGCTACGAGCCACAGCCCGTCCATACAGCAGTTCTGTCGGGGCTCGTTAAAAGTGAAGGAAACGGCAGAGTGATTTGGGTGCGCTGGACGGTGTCTGTGTGTGCACATGTTCACTGCAGATGTGAACGCGATGAGAACAGAGAGGAAGTAAAGCAGCAGTAGCCTTCAAGATTATGCAATATTATGCAGCTTTATGCTGTAAGAGCAAAGTAATTCCAAGGCAACTTGGAGCCCTCTGGCGTAATGGACAGACACCATAAACAGGATTTATGCCCTTTTAAGCACACAGTTGCATAAGAATGAACTTTAAAGACTGCCATAATCTTAGAGGACCTCTATGACAAAATATAATCTGGCTTTATTTGAAAGATATAAAGAGCGACTAAAAATGAGCAACAGTAATCCATCAATAATGGTCTTTAATGAAATGAGCAGAGCTGAGACAAGAGAGTCAGACAGAAGAAACTAGGAGCCTTGTTGTCTTGACAACAACCATTTCATCAAGGAAGGATTAACACATTTTGCAAAGGGATTACAACTAATTTGTGATGTTACGGTAACAGGAAAACACACGCACATTCATACACCTAAGGTGTTTGTGAAGCAAACAAGTGTGTGCATCATATAATAACATGATGGTGTGTCTCACACAGTGCGATAGAAGAGCTTACTCATATCTCAAAGAAGATTGGGAGTCAAGGTGTTACGCAAATAAGAATGGTACACAAGCACATACTACACACAAACATACAGTTTTAAATTGAAAATAACAAGCATGTTTTAAAAAACTATTGAGTAGATAATACAGACATTATAAAATATCTGGACTTTAAGCAAAAAGGTAATTAGAAACATACAATAAGTACAGTGCATCTTTGACAGGGTGAGTCATAAACAAAGGAGGAGACTTTGAGTCGTTCTTTTTGTCTCTTCTTCTAAATCACACACCTACATCACACACACACACAAGCGTTCCTGTTCCCACGCTCATCCCCTGTGTTGGTGGTAGTGCTGGACTGGTCTTCCCCCGGCCTCCCTCTGTTTATGTGGACACTCTCACCAGGATGGAGGCCTAACAATAGCTTAGGTGTAGGGGGAAATGTCAGCGTGCATGTGTGCAGATTTCTGTGGGTGTGGACAGACCTGAGCTCCTCCATATGCTTGTTCCCACACACACTGTGGGATAGTCACATGGGTGTGTGTCAGTGTCCAGCATTCACGCAGGTTTTGTGTTGCATTGTGCATTAAATACACATCACAGACATTTATAGCACATACCATACGAATGCTTAAAATAGTTTTCCTTGGCTAAAGCTGCTACTTCGTGATACAGTTTTGTAACAGCATTTTTCTGCACAACAGACTCATAGGAATCATAATGAAAAAGAGTCTAAGAAAGAAGAAGAAGAAACAGATAGCAGCCAACAGGCCACACCCCCTCACCACCCACTAAAAAGTACAAACTGGTGCCAAAGTCTTGGCAGCACTGGAGTATGAGCCACCTGTTTCCTCCTCCTCACCTCTTTCTCATGCCGTCCTTCCTCCTCATCATCTTCCTTTAATCTCTGACTTCCTGTTGGTCTGGAAGTAGCATGGTTGACCCCTGACCTCTGCTGTCTTTCAGGTCCTCCTGAGTCAGGTTCATCGGCTGCGAGCTCTCGACCTGCTGGGGTGTTTTCTGGACTTGGGACCCTGGGCAGTCAGTCTGGTGCGTCCAATTTTACACATACACACCAGAGCAGTGGAAACTAAGGTGTCACTGACATGAGTTAAACTGGTCTTGCTGTCAACCTATTATGTTTGAATGTGGACCAGAGTAAATATTTCATTAATTATAACACAAAAACACAGAATGTACAAAATTAACACTAACATAATAATAAGGAACTTGTGTCGGTTATCGATGCACTTCTGCTGTGCCAGTACTGCATTAGTATTCAAAGATTATGGGCTAATTTGTCCAAATTAACTTTTTCCTGAACTCTGCTTGCAAAGATGCTAGAATAGTTCCCAGAGAGAATTATTTCAGTCACCCAGTTATTCCAACATCCAGAGCATCCTGTGAGCCACACGAACAAGGGCAACCACAGGATGGTGTGGAGGATGGGTGTGTGGAGTTGGCTGCAGTTTGCAACTTCATTACAAGATCCCACTGAATATAATTAGCCTTTTATGACATTCCAGCTAATATTGGTTTAAATCTTAACTAACTAAAACAATGGTTTACATAATCTGCCAACAGAAAAGTAACAACCTTATCAAAATTTGAATTTTTTTCAGTCCTTGGTATGATCTTTCTGTTTCACCCACTCTTTTCGTATAACAGCTGCTTTTTAAGAACCTCTTGTGTGTGTATTTGTGTGTGTGTGTGTGTGTGTGTGTGTGTTTGCAGGCCCTGTCTGTTGGCATCTTCCCCTACGTATTGAAGCTGCTACAGAGCTCAGCTCGAGAACTGAGGCCACTCCTGGTTTTCATCTGGGCCAAAATCCTTGCTGTGGATAGTGTAAGTTATGTAAAAGCACTCATTGCCTTTTTTCATCATTTCTAAAACCCAAATCCGGAGAAGTGTATATGGGTTTTAATACCTGATCGGATTCCATCCTATTTTCATCAGAATTATTTCTGTTTGTCGTACTGGCTGATGTAAGGGATTTAAATGATTTTACCGTAATATATGTTTTACATCTGCATTGTTCTCATTTGTAATAGAAGATTCATTGTGGTTATTCATCATCTAATCTGCCTTGTTACCATGGGACAAGTGACAGCAAAGTTGAGCAATACAAATTAACTTAATTTTGTAATGTCATGTTTAATATGAAAAAAGAAACACAAAAAATTTCCAATGTTTTTGAACAAACAGTGTACCACAGTTGCAGCCTGCAAATACAACCCCTGGAAAAAGTTATGGAATCACCAGTCTTGGAGGATGTTCATTCAGTCGTTTAATTTTGTAGAAAAAAAGCAAATCACAGACATGCCACAAAACTAAAATCATTTAAAATGGCAACTTTCTGGCTTTAAGAAACACTAAAAGCAATCCAGAAAAAAAATTTGGTAGTCAATAACAATTGTTTTTTTAGATCAATCAGAGTGGAAAAAAAATGGAATCACTCAGTTCTGAGGAAAAAAATAATGGAATCATGAAAAACAAAACCAAAAAAAACACTACAACACACCATTAGTACTTTGTTTCACCACCTCTGGCTTTTCTAACAGCTTGCAGTGTCTGAGGCTGGACTCAACCAGTGACAAACACTACTCTTCATCCATCTGGCTCCAACTTTCTCTGACTGTTGTTGCCAGATCAGCTTTGCAGGCTCGAGCCTCGTCATGGACCATTTTCTTCAATTTCCACCACAGATTTTCAATTGGATTGAGATCTGGATTGTTTGCAGGCCATGACA
>JAQQAE010004395.1:0-18836 GCA_029823295.1 Pseudamia nigra | reverse complement strand
ACATTAAAGAGTTGTTTTTTGTAAATTCTTGTCAAAAAAGCCAAATTATATTGACAACGATTCAGTTTATACCACAAAAAGAGGGGAAAACATCAAAGGTGTATGAATACTTTTGCAAGCCACTGTAACACTTTGTTGAACATACCAAAAGGCATCACACGGCGAAACAGATTCTCATCTATTGAACAGAATATTCTCTGTGTCTACTCCTTCTGAGAGAAATAACAATTACACTTTGACCAGATATAATGGAACAACAACAGATTTATGTGCTCTTGATCTTTTGGATTCTGCTTAGGTGTTCCTATTAAGTACATATTTGATAAGAGGCCGATCAGTATGCACAGCAGACGAAGCACCAACCTGTTGAGCTTCTCATTTCCAGATGAGACATAGTAGAAGAGCTAGAAATAATGTAGTGGCCTAATATTTATTCCCAGAAATGGATGGTGATGTGTTTCCTACCCATGAACTATGGTTTTTAAGTTCACTTATTATAGTTGTGGCAGGGTTGTGTTCACTTGGAAGCGAACTGAGATTGACCCATGTCTTCAGGTGGACCAGAGTTTGAAAGATCCTTCACACCACTGCCAATAAACTGGGCCATCACAGGAAACCAGAATGCACTCAAGTGAGATGCTGACCCACACCGGATGCTTGCCTCGACCTTGCACACATTTAATATGACCAACAATGTTAGAGGACTCAGAGACCTTTCAAACCCCAAAAAGTTTGTGAAAATTCAACAAGCGGATTCTAAGATAAATTTTAAAACAAGTTTGGCCTTGGCCCTGTGACCTTGACCTTTTGACCCCTGAATTAATGGAGGTTCAGAGTGGGTCAAGGTCAATATTACTGTCAAGTATGGTCACCCTAGCTCTATCCCTGATTGAGTTATAGCGTAAATGCAAATTTGACCTTGGTCACATGACCTTGACCTTTGACCTTTTGAACCCCAAATTAATGGCAGTCCACAGTGGGTCAAGGTCAATGTTTCTGTCAAGTTTGGTCACCCTAGCTCTACTCCTGATTGAGTTATAGGGTGAACACGGACAAAAACGCACACAGATAGCACTGAACCCACGGCCCGACTCCGTCCATGGTTTGAACCATGGTTTGGTGAAAGCAGATCAAAGACAGTATATGTACGTATAAATTTCCTGAATGACCATCAACACTAAGCATGATAACTGTAATATTAACTTCATATAAAGCTGTGTGTCCACACTGATGAACAATATTATTCTGTAAACAGCAGCAATGGGTCCAAAATTATGACTGATCAGCTGTAGGAGGATAGGAAGCAGAAGTAGATACAAACTTAGTAAAGAGGATTTTCTTATATTACTGTAAAATCCGGGCTATATAACATATCTGAATGTAAGCCAGTCCCCCTAAATTTAAGACAAAAAAACAACTTTGTTCATACACAAGCCGCGTCTGACTATAAGCCCCTAATTTTCACCTTGTAACATGGGATATTCACACAGAAAAATGTTACACCAAACAATTTTTTTTAACTTTTACTTAAATAAAAGTTATTTTTCCAAACACTACCTGTGGCACAGCTGGTTGGTGGCGTCCTTTGGTCCGGATGCTGTGCAGCTCAAAACACAAGTGAAATGTGTGATTGACGATTCAGCTTTCTTGTTAACAGACCTAGTGAGAGGCAGGTCAAATGTCAAAGGTACTTCATTCATATTTATGATGTCGTCTGGTCCCATGAGTGAATCTTCCGAAGTTTGTAACTTTTTCTTGGTAGTCGGGAGGGAGTTGCTGACACAGAGTTGTCTGTGCCCTGACGGACGGAAATCTTAAACCAAGATGGTCCACCTTTAAAGTCTTTATCTTCTTTTCGGTTACGATTGCTTTTGCTTTCAGTCGGATCTGCACGGTGTAAATACCTTGGTCGTCTACTCTGTGTGTTGACCCAATCTTCAAGAACGTTTTCAAGTTCGGACCATCTGCTTTTCATCCCTCTGAAAGATTTTGCCGTCTTTTTGCATTGAGTCAGTTTGCACGCTGCCGTCTCCGTCTCACCACAGATTCATTAATGCCGAGCTGAAGTGCTGCAGCTTTATTTCCTTCTTCAACAGCCAGGTCGATCGCTTTTAACTTGACAGCTGCATCATATGCATTTCTTCATGTGTTTTCCATGGTGAGGGTATATGCATGAAGCGCAAGGGGACTGATCTGGAGAACTCAATGCGCATGTGTTTGATGCACCGTAATCTGAGCAGTTCCATTGGTCCACTGTAACCTATGGCCGCTAATTTCATTGGTCTGTAGTTGCGGCTTGAAGCTCCTTAACCAGGAAAAAGCCATAGATTGGCTGCAGCAGCTTTTAAACCGCAGGGTTGAAACCCCAGGAAAAAAAGTACTGGCTTATAACCTGAACTTTACGGTAATTTCACAAGCTCACAGAGATAAAGACGCACTCAGTATTTCAGCATAGTCCACTTAGTCTTCACCACAAAACGTTCCCTTGTATCTAATAAAAAATGCAGAAAAAAAAGATAAAATCCATCTAATCCACAACAAATGGACTGTCACTCATTTGCGTTCCTTACTGCTGACTTGAATAGGTTTGTTAACTTTGAATTGTTCTGCACAGTGGCCGTGGAGCAGCTGGTTTTTACTATTTACTGTATGTTTGAATGAATAAAAGCTAAATCAGGTAACATTCTGTGTAGTTGTATTGTGATGTGGTGGATGTGATCCCCTTTAAATGATTGTTTTGAGTTCCATGTATTCTGATGGCCTGTCAGTATTTTTCTTGTTCACACTGTCGTTATTGATATACTTGACATGTGGACACCACCATAGTGATGAGTTTGAACAATTTTGCAAAACTTAGTATGGATGACCCTTTAGACTTATCTTTCTTCAGCCAATATACCCCATAATTGTACTTGGGGAAAAAAATTGTACTATTCTTTCTTTGACACCATTGTAATTCTACATGTTGTGTTTAATTGTCCTGTTGTCAGAGACAGAGAGGCCCGCGTGAGTAATCTGCACATGCCATCTGGATGAGTGATCTCATGCCTATAGTCTTGTCTTGGTGAGTTTGTGTGTGCATGAATGCAGATGTGTTATTTTTAGTTAAGTCAGGTTTTCAAAACATCCATCAGCCCTCTGTACATATCCACTTCCACACACGTCCCATGTTAATCCCTGTTTTGGAGTGCCATTCTGTCAGTGTGTGACTTCCATTTTAACCACAGAGTGACGGTGATGCTCTGTGGTATGTGACACACACTTCCCATGTTAATCCGAGTTCTACCCTTTGCAAACTGATGACGGCATTTCCTCCTGTGAAAAAACTGTCCATGGTTTATGGGGAGGATAGGATTGTATTGTTTTTGCTTCAAAGTTACCCATAAAAAAGGTTTGCTTTAATGACACTTTTTGCGTTGAGTTCATATCTTTCCATCCTCAGTCAGCCATTAAGAATTCCCACCCATCTTTCTGAACTATTGCTGAACTAAAAAGGCATCTACTGTCAAATAAAAGCTACTGCACATCAGATCTGAACTAAAATACTGATGCATAAATGTGAAAATAATTCCTGCAATGCGCACAGGAAAATCCCACACCTCCTCATGTTCTTTTAGTTTCCATTTCACACTGTTGGTCAGTAACGGATCCACAGCCTCCTTTCACGCAGTCAAAAGAAAAAGAATGTTTTACCTTCAGTAAAGGGCTACAAGGTGATGAGCAGAGTTTTGAAATCACCAAACTTTTGCTTGCAGACTTTGAATTTGACACTGATTAACGTTCTCAAGTTGGGTTTCTGCAGTATTTATGAGGGGTTTGTTTAATTACCTGGCAGTGATCAGCATGTCTGTCCATTTGTCAGTATTGTGTATCAAATCAGAGTTACTAAACCTTATCATTTAGATGTTGGGAGTGGTTCTTTTTGCTCTATTGTCTGTTAACAAGACTTGAAAATCATCTGATATTTTTCCAGTAAACAAGTATCTGGGTTGGGTTGGATATGCTGTCTTTCCTAAACATGGGTCCTGATTTGGCTTTCCAAAACGATCCATAGAGCTTTTTTTATTGGGTCAGCCAGTTGTTTATAGTTTTGTCATTCATTTAGTTTATGATTTTGTTCATTTTCTTAATTATTATCCACCGGGATACCTTGAAAGTGTCTGAGCCAGTTACTTGAAACTTGGGTAATAACCACTTGAACACCTCCATCCTGTCATTTTTGGGATAGATGGTGCTTTTTGTTTGAAACTTTCCGTGGTTATTGTAGAATCTCTGTCATGTCAGCTTTAAGGTGGTGCTACTACTTATTGCAAGAAAATCCTGCTATTCTTTGGCTGCTGACACCTTGTATTTATGGGCAATTGAACAAACTCTAGTTTTCTTAATTTTTGTTCAATGATTCCATTATTTTCTTCATTTTGGCACACTTTGTGCATATTTTACTTGTTTTCTTGATTATGTTATGTTGTGAATATTTTGATCACTTGGCGGATTATTTATATTCTTTTATTCATTTTTGGACTACAGTATATTGTATTGTCAAGTTAAATGCAGTGATGAAATATGTGTATCAGCGAACAAAATATATTGATTTGGTTTGAATTCACTAAGCTTCAGTCTCATCTCAATGACCACTGGAAAATGTGGGCCACAAGGCGTTAAAGTTAAAACCACTTGTGTAAATGTATTTTGCTTTTAAATATTTTGATGTATACCTATAAATTTTCAGTTTAAAATATGTGCTGACGAGTATAAAAGCTCCAGAACAAAGCTTAATTAAATGTGCTTGAATGAAGTTGTGTGGAAATGCCACTTGTGAACTGAATGGCCTGTGGAGGAGTCTACCCTTCTGCAAAATAATGCATTTTCCACCTCCATTACTCACTTCATTGGCTCTCTGTTTTTTTTGTCATTGGTTTTCTGCTCGTCTCCTCTTTCACCTCATAATGGCCATCAAATTAGATTTAGCATTGCTTATCCATAGGCCTCTGTCTCTGCCTCCCTCTGTCACTCACCGCCTCTCACTCCCTTTGTCAATCCCTTTTTTAAATTAAATCCACTGTGTGTCTCTGCAGGCAGCCAGAGCCAATCAAAAAAAAGGACACCTTAGTGCTTTTTACCCATCGCCATTCACTCACTGCTCTCTCATTCTCCCCAGGTTTTCAATTTTATTTCAGAAATTTCTGTGTCATTTCTTCCTGCACTTTCTCTGCCTCTTTCTGTCTCCCTCATCCTTTTTTTCCACATTTTATGTAAAAGACCAAACATTAAGGGGTCATTCAAGCACTATCATTTCAAACACAGGATCAGAATTTGCCATTAACCCCAACAGGGCGCTTTATTCCAAGGTCTAAAACATTTAATCAAGTCCTAAATTTCTTCTCCTGTGTAATATGTTTTTTAAGTTTCAGATGATATATATTATCTTTGGTAAATCTCCAATGTTAAATTACTGGTGGAGCTTTAAGAAGTCAAAACCACTAAGTACTTGAAATATTTCCTTCTCTCTTTTTTATCTGCACTTCTTCATTCACAGCTGTAATAACAGTGAGACATAGTAGATATTATCCCATGTATCATTTCTCCATTATCTGCCTGTTTCCAGCTTCAGTGATAAGAGGCTCTGAGATATGACTATATATTCATGAGTTTTACAATAGAATAAAAACTGAGACAGTCATTTCTCTATGTGAACCAGACATCACCATCACATGCTCATGTGTTGTTATATTTTCCATTTTTTTGATTGAGCTTCTGTTTCATTTTACAAGTCTGCAAAATGTGCTTTAGCCACTTTGACATGTTTAACTACATTTAAAGACCACATTAATTATTAAGCATTTTATTATTGAACCACTTACTGGTATGTACATTTTAAGTCATTCATAGTAAACATTTTAAATCTCTCAGAGGAGGTCTGTCTGTCCAACTTTACTCATTATATTTATAGAGGTGGGTAGTACTCAAGTCCATTTACTCTTTTACATGAGTAGTTTTTCTCATAAAATGTACTTTTACATGTACTATAGTTGTTTTGCAGGATACTTTGTACTCCGACTCTGTTGCATTTGTGATGGAAAAAAATGTACTTCTACTCAATTACATTTTGCGCCACCTCAATGGGTAGGAAAAAAAAGGATAAAATAAAAACAAACAAAATTATAATTCAAATTATATTAGTAAAATAATGAAGCAAGTCATAAAAATGAATAAACTAAGCAAGAAAATAAAAAAAAACAAAATTAAGAAAGTGACCAATAAGGGTTAAGTTTAATCAAGAAATTGAACGAAAGGTCAACAAAAAACAAAAATCTACAAAAATGACCAAAATACCTGTTTAAAGACAGTATGTAAGTTGTAATCAATTCCAGAGTGGTTTTTTATGAGACACTTCATTACTCACACAAGTACTTGTTTTTATGAGTACTTCTACTTCTGCTGGAGTCATTAGAAAAGTAACAATGCTCTTACCTGAGTACTGTTTCTGTGTACTCAACCCACCACTGTATTGACAGCACAGTAGGTGCCTTTGTGTAACTGTGCTCAATGCACTGCATGCAGTTTTGCATTTGGAAATGTTCATGGAAACTGATTTTCACCATTTTTTTCACTCACTAGAGATGGTTTTGCAAGTGAGTGTAAGTGTATAAAGAAAATGAAAAGAAAATTTTTGAGTAATATCTCATGTAGTGAACTTACGTTACTGATGAGGTGTTTGCAGTGTCTTCCCAGATATTGTGATCAAGTGTAAAACACAAATATATTCTTTTAGGATGTTTGTTATTCTTGTATCATATACAGTATGAACTACAGTCAAGACCAAAAGTTTTGAGAATGACACATATTTCTTAATGGATTTGGTTTATATTTGCTAGTACAGTCTTTGAAACTTTATTTATTTATTTTTAAAAATTGCTCCTTAATGTACCACAGACGTGGAAAACAACAAAAGCGGAGGCAGCAAAGTTTGCATCACTCTCAAAACTTAGGGCCATGAGTTTAGAGCTTCCTTAATCACCTGTGATTGCAAAATACTTGTCATAATATACAGTGCTTACAATAATTTACTAGAGAACCACCCAGTGTAAGATTTATGCCACTGCTGCCCTAAATTAACAACACAGGTATTTATTGGTAATTATTCTGTAATGGTAATGCTTAATTCATCACTATGTGCAAGCTTTTGCTAAAATATAATTATTTTTTTCCATGAATTAATTTTCAAATTTACTGCTTTACAAAAAGCAGAAAAAACAGAAATCACATTATTATTTCTAATTAAGATGCTAAATTGCAGTCACTTGCATTTCTGAACAGAAAATTTAGTTTTAGTGGTTGGATGTTATGGTTGATTAATAAGAATCCATGTTAAAGCACGTCATGGTGCTGGACGGTCTTTGAGATTAATAGGTGATCTAATAAATTTGTTCAACATTGTATAGCTGCAGTACAGCAGATTTCTGTTTTTTTTTTAATCGATGTATTTTGTGTTATCCCAAAAGTGAACAGAATGAAGATATCAGTGTTTAATAGCCATGGTATGTTTCAAGCCACCTTCCAGCTGTCATTATAACATGGCAGGTATGTGGACAGGGACACAGCCATGGGATTGTGAAACCAATATCCGCCTTGTTTGGCCGATAATAAACACTTTAGATGGAAATCAGAAATAGGATGTTGGACTTCTCCCATGCTTCTGCCGTTTTTATTAAAGCTGTGAGTAACCTATTCTACAGTGTTGCCTACTGATTACATTATTCACTTCAAAATCATTCATGGAAAGACGCACACTGCATTGTATTTTTGAACGTTTGTGGGAGCAGTGGTGGCCTAGAGGCTGGAGAAGTGAGCCTGTGACCACAGGGTCACCAGCTTGCATCCCCCAGGAGACTTGGGTGTGGAAGGTGAAGGCCACCACCTGTCTCCATCCTCATCATCATTATCACCACTGTGGGCCCTTGAGCAAAGCCCTTAACCCCCAAATGCTCCCGGGGCACTGCGTGGCAGTTGCCCAGTGCTCCTGAGGGATGGGTCAAATGTAGAGGTCAGGTTTCGTCTATATATAAATATATACAGTATGACAGTAAACGTAACTTAAATTTAAATTAATTGTACACTTTATGGAAACAGTGCCTTTTGGGAATGGGTTGACAGATTTACACAACATGTGACAGGAACATCTACTTGTGGGTGAGAATGAGTTGATTTAATTATATTTTGTTCCCAAAAGTCAAGGTCCTTAATGTAGCCTGTGTGTAGTTCGGGCAGGTGCGGAAGTATGTGCCTAATATTCTGTCCAATCACCATCATCCCTGCCTTACACACCCCTAATTATCTGTACCTTTAAAAACTCTAGTGTCCCCATTCATCATGCCAGGCTGCTGCCCATGCAACCTCCGCTCATCCTCAGATCCAAAGAATAATCTCCACCGCCTCCCCAACCTCCTCCTGAACTAGGCTGAATGAATAACAATATACAAAACTCCAAAGCATACGTCTTCTGTAGTTTAGTTTCATCATATAAAATCATGGCACCAGGCTCTGCTGGGGGTTTGAGATCTCAGGGGCCACCTGTGTCGATATTGAGCAGAGTCAGCGGCAAAATAAATGGCATATATACAATGGCTTATGATACAAGGACAGCGAATGCATCTGGTTAAATGTATGGTTCCTCTTTCTGTATTATAGATAGCCTTGTGCTTTGTGTTTTGTCATTCTTGCATTCTATAACAGTAGAACATAACAAAGCAGGATTTCAAAATAAGACTAAGGTGATACCATTCTGATTATGTGTGCTGTACCTTCAACTGGATCAGGCAAATACTAGAAGTAAAATAAATATTTTAAGAGTTCTTATAATTGTATGAATGAAGAGAATGACAATGATCATGTTAAATAAGTGTGATAATACTGTTAATCATTTCAAGTGTTTTATTAATCACAGTCAGGCAATATATGACCATTAGTGTGATCACAGACTCATTCTCTTGTTTTGCTTCTGACCTATCGTCCTGTCTATACTTTACCCAGACATCATATATTGGAGGTTGTGGAAAAAAATGCACTGTAGGTGTCAAAATGTGGAATATTACAACAGAGATGGTAAATTATTGAAATCCACTGAGTACAGCACTTGTTAGAAAAGAATAATTTTATGTCATTAAACACCAGTTAGAGGTTGGTGTTTTAATGAGGAGGTGGAGGTGGCACATCTAGCTTACCCCTTCTCAAATCCAGAAAAAAACCCTCCAAACATCCTTGAACCAGAGGAAACGAACTCCCGGACTAGGTCCAGGATGCAGACACTCTCAATACTTTTAAAACTTTCCTTTTTGACTAAACGTATAGTTAGGGCTGGGTCAGGTGACACCGAACCCTCCCTTACTTCTGCTGCATAGTCCTGCTGTGCAGGGATTGTGATGCACTGAGCTTCTCTCTCTCTCTCTCCCTCATTGTCTGTCTGTCCTTCCTTGCACTTAATTCCATGTCATCTGTATTGTGTTACTAACTTTGTGTCTTCCCTTCAGTATTGTGCTTCCCCCTCTCTGCTCTCTCTCTCCCTATCCCTCACACAGATCTCTGGATCTGGTGGTAGATGTTCTTCATGTGCGGTTGCTGGTTGTGGACCGGTCCAGTGTCTGTGTTGTTTGTTGCTCTATCTCTACTCTTTTCTTCCATCTCTGTCCACTAACCCTGACTGGTCGAGACAGATGGGTGCACACCCAGAGCCCTGGTAGGCAGCCAACATTTTTTCTGCTGACAGCTCAGAAAATTTGTGAAGAGTAGTTTACAGTTAAAAGTTGCTTCACTTGAAGTATGAGAGCATTTATTATGAACTATGAACATCCCAGCATTTATTATGAACTACCATTGATGGAAACAACAACCACAAGGAGTGCTGCTTTTTACGGGAAAAAATGTTTCCTTCTTATCTGATTGTAATAATTGAACAGAAAACTGACCATTTGCTAATATTAACAGCATTTTTGTCTGAAATCACAGATTAGACTGTTTTCTTCTTTGCCTTCCATTTCTTTCCTTCTTTCTGGCGCGCTCACTTTTTTTCCCTATCTTACATAAGATATTTTCACCCTCTGCTGCCTGTTCCCTCTTGCTCTTCCTTCCTATGTACTTTTCACCTTCTGTGTGGGTGTGATCAAAGCTTCCTCACCAGGGCAATGTGTCACATACAAAGCTGCCTGCAGGCAACTGAAGGTCAACAAAGCTTTCATATGCTGGTACATTTTGTGCAAAGTATACAAATCCAGTATCAATAATTGAGGCACCCAATGGGAAAAGAAAAGATTAGCTTTCATCTGCTATTTGTAATATGGAAACAATTACACTTTATTAATCGTGTCCCTAGAAACATGATAAATTAACAGATAAAGACAAGACATTAACACTGATATTTGCTCCCAGAGATACAGTAATCATGGACTATGATTGGTGCTATACAAATACAACTGAATTGAATTGATTTATACACAGACATGACTAACTTCTTATTTCTTGACCAACACATGAACCAGCAAGTTAGAATAGATACATACAGGCCTTAATTTATTAGACCACCTGTCCTGTTTGTCTCAAAGACCATCCAGCATCATGAAGTGCTTTAATGTGGACTCCTTCCTTCATTTTACTTAATGAGCAGTCACATACTGGTGGATAACCATCGCATAAAACATAAAGCATCATTTTGGTAATTACCTGTACTGTAAATTTAGGCAGCTGTGGCATAAACCTTACATTGCATGGTCTGATAAATTTGTTAAGGACTGTGTACCCTGATGTTTTTACTTGATCACCATGCTTTTGCATGTGCCCTATAATTTTAAGCAAAAAAAACCAAAAAAAACTGCCATAAATTTTCAAGCATAATGAACCACCTGTAGGAAAAGCACTTCTGTGTTAGACTGGGAGAAAATGTCCCTGTGTTTAAATCTCACAGTCGAGTTAAAATTGGTCTGTTTGGTGAGAAACTTTCCAAATGCTTCATTGAAAAAGTGACATATGTGACAGAGTTCAGCTCTCAGGATCAGTCACAGGCTCACAGTTACCAGAAAAATTCAGCTAATGGAGGCTACAGCTGCAGTGGGAATTCTGTGGGTCCTCTGAGCTCCGCGATGTTTCACATTCTGTCAACGATCTGGTGACAGTGAAATAGGAGGGTCAGGCTTTGTTCTGCAGAAGTAAAAGCCAACAGTAAATCCAAAGACATGTTGAACAAACAAAAGATTTAAACTGTGATTGTTCAAAAATAAAACAGGTAAGACTACATATATACATACATAATGTATTTTGTACAAATAAGCTTTATTGTAAGCTGGAAGGGGAACTTGCAACCTCTATTTATAAAAAAAAAAAAACGTCAGTCAAAAGTTTGGACACACTGTTTCCTTCAGTAGTTTTTCTTTATTTCTATTATTTCTAACATTGTGCATAAATACTGAAGACATCCATACTGTGAAACAATACTTATGTAGGAAATAACATAGTGTTAAATAATCCAGAACATGACATCACAGCTTGGTACAGTAGTCGTCAGTCACCTAAAATGTTTTTTCTGTTCACTGGTGTGTGTGAAGAGTAAAATTGTGCCATTTCTTGTTTTATAAATGTTCTTTAGATATGAGCTGACTATATGAGATATGGATTTTCATATATTGAGGACAAAGGAGGAAAAAAACCTCAGTATGTTTTGTCCAGTGGTGTCGGCACATGAAAGCATGATGCTATCAAAACTGAAGCAGAATTTGGAAACAAAACACCATTCACTCAGAGGTAAAGGTGTTAAGTACTTCAGGACCCGAGGATATCACAAAAGTGTCTTAATTTGTGCTCGAAACAAGAACAGATGCTCCGTGCATCTTACCAGGTGGCACATCGCGCTGCGAAGTTAAAGACGCCCCAAACCATTGCAGAGGACTGGCTTTTGAGGAGAAAGGTACTGTCCTGTTTTTATAAACTATGAGCTGAAATTGCAGCCTTTCTTGCCCAGAACGATTCTCCTCTTGCAGACCTGTTGAGTAACAGTAAATACGGTACTTACTTTGGTGATGTGTCAGATAAACCCAGTAACTGTGTCTGTAGGGGGGGAGGGGGCACAACATTTTTATAGCTCCAGACTTTGAGACTCTTGTCAGAACCGAAAAACATGCCTAGTTCTCCCATTAACTCCTCTCAGCTCAGGTCCATGATGTCAGCGTTACACCTAATTTAATTTTCTTCAAGGCACAGTGTTTTTCACTATTTACCTACTGATGAGTTAATCAGAAGAAAAGTTAATTTTGTGTACTTGAATCCTTGGAATGGCACTTTTTCCTTCATTTATTTTGAGAATGTGGCTAAAAACTGCAACAGATATTTTTCCATAGTGCAGTGTTTGTTGTCATAGATTCAAAGAGTGAGGCTTCTCAACTAAAGCTACATGTTTTGAGTCATTTTGAAGCTAATTCTCTGTAGTTGGACTTTTTTATTCCATGTTTGTGCATGAAAGCACTGTTGAGTCTGTTAAAAAAAGGCTGAAGTCACTGAGGAGATTTGGCTTAATTATAATGCAGCTAATTGAGAGTAAAAGGGAATATTTCCCTCTTTAGCATCACCACTTGCTGGTTGTTTTCATTTATCATTATACTTGTTTTTTGTGGTGGCATTCTGTGATATTCTCAGCATGATTTTTCATTCAGTAAATTTGAGAAATTGAACATTTTCCTTGACTTTGGGTCATGGTTTGTCATTGAGGGGTGATGGTGGGTCCCGAGGTCAGACCAGTTGAGAACCAGTGACTTAGACCATCAGTTGTCTTGTGTAGATTAAGGTTGGGTACAGAGTCAATGGCCCTATTAGTGCCGCTACAACTACTGTACAAATACATATTATTGCAAGAAACAGTTAAGGACAGAAAAGGAACAATTAAAAAAATGGAAGTTAGTCAGTCTGTGAAATCTCAATATCTTTGAATGTGTCTCCAAGTGCAGTTGCCATAAACATTAAATGCTATGATGAAACTGGCCATGTGGACCATTTCTGGCTACTGGGGCTGGTAATTCTAATAAACATATCCTCTACAGCAGAGGTAGCTTTTGGTCTTCTTTTCCTGGGATGTTTTTGTAAGTAAGTGAATGCTGCCATTTTAATATACACGCCACTATTTCAATACCTTTGTCTTTATCATGAATTTCAGTTGACAAAATGTTATTCATCTTCAAAGTATTGCACAACCTATAACTTTGCTACAAGCAGTATATTGTTGTATAGATGTTGTAACACCATAAAAAACAGGGTCAGTAGTGATGTGTTGCTTAGTGAGCACATATTATCTGCCTTCAGCTCATCTTCATATCTTAGTAATAACAAACATTTATTTCAAATGATATTAACTATTTCATACAAAGCTGAGAGGCTCTGTTTGAAAGTTAAGAATTAACAGATAATTTGACTTCTTTGAAAGGAACTAAATTTAGATGTGGGTAGTTAGCTCAGTTGAGGAACTGTCATTCTGTAGCTGTTAAATGGATACAATAGGATTTGTATAACAAGCTGAGGGTTTTGTGTAATATGGATGTATTTTCAGTGACGTGAACAGCCCTGCATTTATGTATTATGTATCGTGATTGTAGTAACTGTGAAATAAGTTCCCATTTACCAATTCAAAGTGGAACTGGGATGTGTTTTATTCTTTAAACTGAGGCTCCTCTTTACAAATATGTATCTGTAGCTCAGTACTCAATGGTTTAATATACTGGCTGATAAAGGGACAACATAAACGATTCCAATGGTAAATTAGCGTAATTTTCCAAAACTAGTTCAACTTTAACACAAAGCGTTTAATTCTCCTTCATAAAGATAGTCTCATTATGAAGTGCTACCCAATGTGGTTATATTTATTAATATGCATCTGTTAATGTATCCTGGTGCCTCTGCAGTGAGGAGGTTGGCAGTGCTACTATGAAGATGACTGGTGTCTGCTTTGTGTTTAATAACAAGACGCATATGTCAATCCTTTCAATACATTCCTTTATTTACATCCCTCCGTCTGCTCTTCCATCAGCATAATGTGCCGGGCCACATTTTCAAAAACCATACATCAGTGAAGGACGGTATGATGTCGATTTTAAGTCATCAAATCTGCATGTGTATGCTGAGAATCTCACTCGTCACATGTTCCGATTCATACAGAGCACGTGTGAATCATTCTGAACGGCTGTCCTTCCTGTTCTGTACCAATCTGTCAGCCAGAGAACTGACGACAGCAACTGATTTAATAGTTTTAAAAAATCGTGGTCAGGCACCGACATTAACACACAATATGTTTAAAAATGCTATGTATAAGGTTTCAAGATAGCACGGTACACATCCTTAGCACTCCTGCAGAAAATAACAGCACATCTGACATTTTAACGCCCATTCAGCTCGCCATCGGATGAATAACAATCTTCACAGTGCCTCACAATGAGTACACCAGTTTTAAAACATTTCCTCTAATGTAAAAAGAACTGCCGAGCTGACATATCCAGTTACCTTCAAAATAAACAATCAGGGCCACTTCACCCTTTGTGGTTGTCACACATATTGCTAGGATTATAAAGTGCTACTGCAGCAGATTTGGCAGTGAAATATCAAGGCAGAAACCTCACACATAGCATCTGCATCTTGAAATGAGTACCGGCTCGTCAGTCATCCAGAGGTTATGTTTCGCAAAACATCCACTTCGAAACCCGGACCCATTTCATTCCCTAAAACAAACAACAGGAGCAAATAAAGCCAAGAAAAATATTGAAAATAAAGATGAGCGTGTTATAGGATATGTATACAGAATATAAATTTATATATGACATGGGCTCAGCAAATGTATGTACAGTTATTTTCCTTAAATGCATAGTAACTGTTAAGATCACAAGGTGTGAATAAATAAGAACATTAATAAGGACCTCTACCCTCCTGAGCTAAAATAAATAAACCATCATTCATGACTTGCATGGTGAATTGGGAGTAAAAAAAAAAAAAAACATTGAAAAAAAGCCAGAGAAATCACTAGAGAACTTTGCTTATCTGCAATCCAATTTCTGACTGAAAAAAATACGGAAACCTTAAAGAGTTTCCTGTTTCTGTGTCAGTCCACGAATAAACACGCACTCCATGTGGATCAGGATGAATACACCACCACTTTGGACAAACCATCTAATTTTCATTACTGCATTTCTCCGGTGAAATAACCGACAGGATCTCCCAGAATGCTCTCTGAGGCATTCAGGAACGAGTACGTTGATTTTAAGAATAATAGATGTGATGATAATGATGATGTAGAAGAAGCATTCAAAAGGATTATGCATTATATTTCAGAGGGAAACGGGACCTTTCATATATTTATATTTGTACAAACATTTATATCATAAACATCTCAAGCACCATAGATAATAATATTAACAAATCTTAAGTGTTTCTATGTGTCAAAAAACATGGAACCAGGCAGAGATCTATGCCTTAAAATTTGGTCTTCATCCTCTTCTTTCTTTTAAGCCTCTCGCATTCCTTTATACTCTATAATTTTCTGTTTTATCTCTACAAAGTTTGAATTAACAGCTCATTTGTAACCATATTATCGCTGCATTTGATAAACTGTTAATTCACCAATTCATTCCAATAATGCAGAAATTACAGACATTCGATCATCACAGCACTTTATATTCTGTTTGCCTCAGCCTGTACTGTCTTTTTCTCCCAATTTACACACTTCTTTAAACCCATTTTCACTAATCTACGGTCATACATCGTCTCTACATGGTCCCATTGCACTCAAATAAAAAAAGTACCTCATTACAAAACACATACATTGACAGATCATTCAGTTTCTTTTAGAATTGACCAGAACAACACAGATACAGATAACAGACAGTCAGTCAGTTGATGGATGTACTGTTTCAGTCCCTCTTCCACACATTTCATTGCTCCGCGAACATGAAAA
Organism: Pseudamia nigra; assembly: GCA_029823295.1. Classification (NCBI taxonomy): domain Eukaryota; kingdom Metazoa; phylum Chordata; class Actinopteri; order Kurtiformes; family Apogonidae; genus Pseudamia; species Pseudamia nigra. The sequence continues at coordinate 2,866 of JAQQAE010004395.1, read as the reverse complement.
AGCCATCACATGTGTACCGGGGGAATGACGTGTACGTATGCCAGAGAAGGTCAAAATTCAGATGTGCTATGTTTGTGAGTGGAGTCAAGGTAAAAACAATACCACAAGAAACAAGCTTCTTTTTTTTTCTTTGCTTAAACACACCTAACTCTGTGTCCTGGAAAAATCACCTCTGCTTTTGAATATTTTATTATTATAAAGATGATAAAGATGTTTTCAAGAGGTCAACTTTAATTTTTTTATTTATGACCTCTCATCAGTGTACTGAACGCCACTTAAAACACTGACCCACAGTAAAACATCACATTTAGAAATGCCTACAAATTCAGAGATTTTTCCCAGGACACTGATTTTGTGTCTTTTTTTGTGGTTTTTTTTTTAAGGTAGTGCTAGCACCATACTTGTGGCATGTACACAAATTCATAGACAAAGAGAATTGGTCTTGGTAGTGTTGAAATGTTCACAAGGCACTTGTCTCCTCCGGGATTTTTCTTGGTCAGTCTGGTTTAAATACTCAACGATACCAACAACTGTTTAGTTTCTTTTCCTCAAAGGTTTGCGTACAACCAACGGCGAGCTTCTGCATAAACTCTAAAATGTGCTCTTCCAAAACGACAGGAGATAAGGACAAGCTCTTCTCTTTTTCTTTACCGTCTGTTAAAAAAGTTTTGCTCATCTCTCTCCTTAGTTCTTGATACATTCCAATATGTTTGAGTCAGTTTAAGAGCTGCTTTTTACTGTCCTGTTCATTTGTTGTTTGGCTGTCGTCTTCAACCTACGTGAGAAGCTGTTCCAAAGTTTTTTATTAAGGTTTTTTCCAAGCCCTGTCACAAAAATTGACATGTCCACATCATTTGTCCATCCATCTCTCCCCCGATCGGTCCTTCTGCTGACTTGCATCTTTGGAGGAATCAAAGATGACAAGCAGGTTTAAATGGCCAGTCCATCCTTGCATACACCCTGTTCCATCTCTCATCCAACGAGGTACATTTATTTGGGAGATATTTTCTAGATGTGTCTGTTTAAGCAGTTCAGATGTGCAGTTGAATCCAGCTACGTGCCCTGCACTCCGTACTTCTGTTTACCGGTGTCTAGAGGACACGTCAAAGCAGGTGATCATCATGAGATGGGCTTTGCAGAAGTTAACTCTCGTCTCCAGCTTGTCTGTCACCATCTCCAGAGCTTCCAAATACTCCAGGGAGTCCACTTCATAGACCTGCTGTAGCTCGACTGCATGTGGACAAACAGGAAGAGAAAATAAATGTCCTGCTGTACTACACACTGACATACAGGTACTGTACCTTACTAAAACAGGTATAATAATCTAAAGGATGCATGTACACTAGCCTTTTTGTGCTTTTGAGGTTGTACGTTTGCATATACATAGTCTAGCTTGGTCAAATTATTCAAATCTGTCATTACCTTTTCACCATAACAATTTAACAATCTTATGTCCTGCTCTTATTCTTCTCTGTTGAGATATTGTTCTTTCAGTTATAAGCATCATCATCTCTTGGTACATAACACTGATCATTATGATCATTAAGCAATTCTATTTTAGTTTCTTCTGGCCAGAGAATATTTCTTTTAAAAGGTAACCTCTGTGTCACCGTGCTCATTTACATTTAGTCTCAACTTTTTCTGCTGGTATGTTCAGGAGAAATGACTTTTTCATTGAGAAACAGACTTTTATATTGTAATGATGCACAAGTCTTTTAACTCTGCATGGGAATATTTTTGTGTTAGTTCTCTTTAACATCTTGATAAGTTCAAAGTCTCCTTCACTGAAATGCTTTTGAATCTGTCACAACAAACTGCTTTCATCTCTGGGAGTCACAAAGTGTCTCCTTTTGTTTAACTACCTGATGGGTGTGTGGCCTTGTTGTTTTCATATTTCTGTTCTATTTGTAGAGATGAGTCTAGGAATATTTGGAAATTTCTCCCAACTAGAAACCAGAATGGTGGATTTTTTTTCCATCTGATTGTGACTGATTTCTTCAAAATGATGCTGAGCAAACGGATACTGGGTCTGAAGGGAGACCCTAAACTACATCCATAAATGTACCTCTAATTCACACCCTTAAATGATATTTAGCTAGGTTGCAATTACTTCAGTGACAACATTAAATTCTAGAAGCTTCCAGGTTTTTTAAAGACACAGTGGAATTTCTGCCTGCAAACATTTGACTCTGAATGTAAAGAAATCTCTCAAATGTTGAAATGTCACATCATCAAAATGAGATGAAACTTGTAGAATGAATGAAATAGTAATAATGAAAAACTGAATTTGAATGCATTTATTCAAGTTTTATGTAAATGTCCAACATCAAAGACAGGGTTGAAACAGCTGATGAACTTCTAATGAGTTTAAACGTTTCCTTACACTCTGTGGTCCATTTGTGTGGTTCCAGCATCAGGTACTGTTTGGTTTGTTCCAGTTCTTTTTTCAGACACTGGTACTTGGCTCGGACTTCACTGATGCGCTGCTGACGATGCTCCAGGAGACGAAGCTTGGCGCTGACGTACACCACCTCCTGACACACACACGCAGAGGGCACATACAGATTTACCTCACCATTATTTAGCCTTTAAGAGTGTGTTATGACACATGGGGCTCTTTCAGCTGCAGCCTGCTTAATATTCACTCTGTAACATAGCTTCACACCTCATCGCCTCTGTGTGACCACACTCTCCTTTGACCACTGAGCAGCTTCACCAGGGCAGCGGGGGGTTAAGTGGGCTTCTTAAGGCCACTGTAGGAAAAATCTATATTTCATGCTTTTCTCTGCCTCTGTTTTTTTGAACATCAATGAATGTTATCTTGGGGGTCATGACTCAGAGAGGTTGAGCACTGCTTTAGACCATC
>JAQQAE010004394.1:0-18836 GCA_029823295.1 Pseudamia nigra | reverse complement strand
GCCCAGAGAAAGAGACATATGACCATATGACCCTGGTTGACACTTTTGTTTTGACTGTTGCACATTAATTGTTATGCTTTCACTGTGTTTTTCCCAGACGGGGATGGGAATGCATTTTTGCTTTGCTTATACTTGATAACCAAAGATACTGTTTCCATACATGCAGGTGGTGTGGAGACATAACATACGTCCTCCAATGAGGAGTTAGTGCTTGTGCGTAATGACTGCATCATAAACGTATGTTAAATATGATTGGACGTTTCGCGTGCAATTTTTGTTCATATATTGATTTGTGTATTTTTATGCAGTTTTGTTATTTTTTTTGTTTATTTTTTTTTTAAACTGGATATTTCATCAGGCCTTATAAATTTAAGAGGCCTTTTCTATATAAAAAAAATGCCTTAAAAGGTATTTCAGAGTGGATCTGTATGAGTTATCAGCTATTCAATAGTTCAAAGAGTCAGTCACTAATTTTTAACCAAACATTTTCAAAGTGGCTGTGTTTTGTCCTTTCATTTTTGATTTGTGAGAATGAAGTGATCTTTTATCATCTTTTAAAGCTGAAATCTAGCAGTGTTTTCTCCTTTCAGCCCTATTCTCCCCTCTGCCTTGGACTCAGACCAGGCAATAGCTTTGCCAGTAGCCAATAGACTATTCCCATGATGCCTGTGGTTGGCTTGTATGGTCAGGAGGCGTGTGCACACAAACATGTGTGTTTGTATGCGTAGGCATGAGGAAAAGCAAACAATGCCAAATAGAGATGGTAATGTGCTGTAATACTGTACCAGCCCCATGTGCCAGTGTAAGCAACCAGCATGCATGTGTAAAATTCCCCCGTCCCCCAGTGAGACCCTGGAAACCCTGCATATTCAGCCAAAACCACGACTGGAGCAGCCTCTCTCACCCTTTATCTGTTCCCTTCCTCTCACTATCTCATTTTTCCATGTTACTGTCTTTGTTACAGCACATTAATGCATTAGGAATATGTTTCAATGCTGGGTTTTGATGGATCACAGTGAGTGTTTTGACAGAAGACAAGCTGAAAAACAATGTTCCACTGTAACAAAGGGTCAAAAATGGATCAGCTTTTTATGGCCAATGCAGACTAGCCCACAAAGGCCACACGTTGCCTTTCACCATTGTGGAAAATTAGCTGTAATAAGAATGAAAATTAATGTAATGTTTTAAATTATCTAGGTTTTTTTTCCTCTTTTACACACTTTACTACCTTATAAGGCATCTACATTCAGGTTCCAGTCCTTGTTATCTCCTGTTAGTAACCTTGATTCATAGCTGTTGAGATTAAATAAAACCACTTTGACCTATAGCAAGTAAAGAGTTAAGCTGTGAAACTGGAAGGGAGAGAAGCTGGTAATCACTTCAACAGCATATGAGATATATGACGGGACAAAAATACATATGGAAGAAATAGAAGGATCACAAAATGTCATTTTTGAAAAGAGAGTGGAGAAAAGGAGGAAGGAGTGCGACAGATGAAAAGATGGATGGATGTATCTAAGTGTTTTCAATGAAATATGAACAGAAATAATTGCTGCGCTACTCCCTCATCCTTAATGTTTAATATGCCATTTTTCATCATCTCTGCATCCTTGTGTCGGTTCTTACCACTGTCGGGACAGACGCTCCAAGAGCAACGTGCCGACTCGCTTCAACCACAGAAACTGCGCGTGTGTTTTTTTTTAGCTGTGAAAATGTTGATTATAGATTGAATCATTTTGACACTGTTGTAGCTCATTTGATCCATGACGTATCTGTTCCTGATGGAGTAATTAGGTTCATTTTCTGTTGAAATTATCACTTTGGTCTGCAAGGTGTGAATTGACAGCTGACGTTAAATCATTTTGAAGAAGATAAGATGATACATTATGAACTATTGCTGCTTGTACAGTAATAAAAGTACCTGTTGATTTTCAATAGGTACATTAAATATACGCATAGAAATATGTTAGAGTAAATTTTTTACATTAAATTACATGCATGTTAAAGAGGGAGTCATTTATAGAGGATTTTTGCAACAAGCATATTTGTATTTTATACAACTCAAACTAACAAGACAAGCAGTGGTTTCTGTGATACCAGACTAAAAATATAAAACAAATGTGTGGTTTCACTGTTTACTGCTCATAAATGGTTTGCCTTAGGAAAAAGCAACAAATAGAGTCTTTTTAATAGCATTGGTAGCAGTTCTGAGAAGTGGCACTTCATAGAAAGAATTAAGCACTACTGTAGAGACACCCCATGTGAATCGATATTAAGTATTGCTATCATTAGCTCACAATGAATTATTGCCTGCAATTATATAGATTATGGCATTAATCATGTGTTTAATTGGTCTTTTGTAGGCTCATTATTAATTCAGAACAGCAGGGAATAGAGTATGTTCTTTTATTTATTAATGCATTTCCTCTGAAGTCCATGCTCTGAATGGTCCGTGCTATAGGTGGGGAGCATATGGACATGGGAAACGGTGCAATGCATGAAGTTATGTCATGTCATCAGTTGTAAAGTCTTCTTCACTCAATCTTTCATCTAGCTACAAACTTTGTGTTAAGGGCCAAATTCTGACATTTTTCTGTTTCTCACTGACTGGATTAAGGTTATTAAACTGCATGTACTGTGTGTCTCTGGAAATAACGTTAAGTTCATATAATAGGAAACGATCAGTGTGAGGACATGTAATTCCAAAGAGGTGTTAAATCTGTGCATCGGTGCACCTGGTGTTCTGTGCATATGCAGTCCTTTACAAATGTATGCACTATAATTTCTCACAAATATGGGTTTGCTTGTTGAGTCGATGAGTGTGTGTAGGTGTGTGTTTGTGTGTATGAACCTGATCTCATTGTTCCATCCCAGACGGTCTCTGCATTAGGGAGCCACAGACAGGAAGTCAAACTCTTAATTATTTAGGAGAGGTGTTATCAAAGCTCTCACTCTCCTCTCTCTCTCTCTCGCTCTCTTCCTCTCTCTGTCCCTTTCATTTTCACACTTGATCTTGATACATCATCTCTTTTTTTTCTCTCAGTAAATCAAATTTAACTTTTGTTTTTCTTACTTCTTTTGGTGTGTTTTTTTTTTCATTGATATTACTTTTTTCATTGATGATACTACGACTCCTGTCTCTTTCTTGCCCTTCACTTCACTGTTCCGGCATTCTCTTTCCTTCTTCTCATTCCTTTATCTTTCCATTTCAGCCTCTTCTGGGTCTTTCTCATCGTGTCCTGGTGCTTCTGTCTCCTCCTATTCCGCCTGGCTTTCCCACTTTCTATCTATTTTTCTCTTACTTCGCCCTATCGGTCTCTCTTGTTCTCTCTCCTTCCCTATGTGGTGTATCGGATGACTGTCATGGAATTGTGGCCTACTCCCATCATCCTATCATATTCTCTAATGCAAACAGGGAATGGCAACCTGTCAATAAAATGCCATTTTAAATCAGTTATTTTCCCCACACACACCATACACATGCAAAATTAAGGGAAAAAGCAGCTACGACACCCGCTTTACCCTTTTGTCTTCAGTTTTTGCACTTTCTCAGTTCAACTCTTTTTTTCTTGAACTTCTTCCTTTCATGCAAGCCCCATGTCTTGACTCTGTCTTACTGAGTCTCTTACCACGACCCACTGCGTCCACCTCTGTGACGACAGTTGCAGCCTTGTCTTGCTCAGTGTCAGCAAGACACTGGCTTCACAACTCTCTCACCTGCTTTACACTTCCTGGTGATCACTGTTAAAATGATTTAAACTTCCCCTCTCTTAATCAAACACATAAACATATGTGAATGATGGTTATGCGCATACAGGTACACAGACCCACATGCTTACTCTCTTGTTGTTGCACACAAACTCACACTTGCGTAGTGGACAGTCTGACTTCTCCAGCAGACCAACACTGCCCTCTTCAGGCTGTCTGTTTAAGGTAATTTCAAACACCGAGAAACATCAGTGCTGCTTGTTTGTGTATTCATGTGCACGGACACGTGCCCTTTGAGCGTATTCTGGTTTGTGATCATGAAGCAGACAGAAAAACACTGGGTCAGTCATAAAACCTATATACTGGCTTTGTTGTTGCTTTCAGTTTCTGACTGTCTGCTCATTTTATTGAGGGTGGAACTGATTAATGAACTTTTACAAGCATGTTCTCTGATCAGTATGTTGATTTTCAGTGGCAGGTGTCATCCCTAAATTTCATTACCTCTGAAGCCACTGCCTCATAAAGTTGTTAGAAATTTCACGGGACATTCTTCTTTCCAGGATGTAGCCCTATCCTGATCGTCCGTACCTCTTTACTGAAATGCACTGGAAAGGCTGCTGCTTTATTCGTCGTTGCAACAAATGACATCACTTGCGCTGTATCATTTCTTATCCTGGAGTGCACATATGCAATATATGCATGCTTAGTTGCACAGTTAAATGGTTTAACAGAACCTCACACTTCAACCCTAGTACTTCAGTATGGCTGGCAGATTTCCTTTATTTAACCCAAACATAGGGCAACATTGTGAGGCCATTTGCGCTCACACACACACACATACACACATTGATCAGAGGTTAGGTTAAGCGTGGCAGGCTGCAAGGCATGTTAAGAAGGCTAAGCAGTAGACAGAGACGTGAGGAAACCGTGGTGAAGCGCTCCTCTGTGCTGTGTGTTAGTGTGATGCTGCACATTTTCTCTGCCATATGTAGGCAACACTGGGTGGTTACCGACGCGCAGCTGAGAAACACAGTAGGTTCTGCTCCTGTGTCCCACCTTGTAAGCATGCAGTTAAAATGGTCATTATTTGTATTTTTTGCTGAATATTACTAGGAAATAATCATATAAAAGATACTTATTTTTTTCCAAGTTTAGTTCAGTTATTATGTGTTTTACCAAATTACAGCTGAATTCTTGTTTTCTAAATAACTCAGATTAAATTCACCTTAACATCTGGTAGGCATGACAATGAGCCAACTAAAGGAGAGATATTTAATAGAAGAAATTGTACTAATAAAAGGGAGCAGTGTGTTTATTTTGTTATGCTGAATTATCTTTTTAGGTCAACATTATGCTGTAATTAAATTTAAAATAAATAGGCTCAGAAAAATTAAAAGGTGCGAGCATAATTAATGAACTGCCTAATTTTAAATATTAAAATGTATAAGCATGCCTATCAGGATTTATTCGTGTATAAAATATTTATTGCTTGACTTTAAGCAGTGCAGATGTAATTCAGAAATATAGAATCCAACACATTATGCAGTGCCAAAGCCTGTTGTTGCTGTCATTTGATATAAAGCCATTTTAGGTTTTTCATTTTCCCCTGAATGTGATTTGTAAGCTGTTGTTCGCTGTCAGTGAAGTGAATGACCATTAAATATCCAGTCGTCCCACATGACAACATTAAACATTTGCATCCATTTTTCATCCTGATTTACTCACTTTACCACCAGTCCAAGGTGGAAAAATGTAGCGTATGTAAAGGAAAAAGGTTTAACATAACCAGAACTTCAGGATAACTCTGTTTAGTTAACACTTTTAGCAACTTCCAGTGGTTATATCTCACCACAAAAAATGATTTTCTGTGGTTGCAGTTAAAGAGCTACTCAGTCGCTATGAGATTTCTTTTAAACTGTATAGCAGGTGCCTATAAATAAATCATGTCTGGACGCTGTAGCCTAAACGCATACCGAGGTATCATAATTATCATAGATCAAAAGCTGATGACATTACAGCGTTGGACCGGTCCTATCCCATGTCAGTTCCGCGGCTGCCCATCTTTACGTTGTTTCATTATTGAGTTATGGCATGCATAATTTAACACCGACAGATATGGATCCATCCGTTGAGAGAGTGTGGAAAGAACAGAGGGAGGAAGAGTGAAACAGATAGAGAGAGAGAAAAAAAAAGAGTCAGGAAGAGAGCTGATGATACATACTGGGCAAGGAGATATGGTTTTTTTTTTTTTTTTTTTTTTTGCATTGTTACGCTTTTGTCATATACTGTATAGTCCTTTGCCTGTCCCAGTATAATATGAATGATAAAAGAACAGTAAAAAGAGTAAGGGCAAACTACACATGTAATTTTGCATCTTTTTTGCATACACCTGACTTACCTTTTGCACTCATCAAGTATGTATGTACTTATCTGTGCATGTGTCCCTATGTGCTACAGGTTTACAGCCATACACAGACTATACTTTCGTGTTGGTGGCCTGTACAACTATGGGATGCAGAGCCAGCTCACCTTCCACAGGACGCACCCGGCAAGCTGCCCCTACTGGTACAAACACACACACACACACTCTATTTGTCTATTTAAGTCAATGTTTTGCTGCTTGGTATTGATGTCACCAAGCCAATCTAATCTCGAACACCAAATATCATTACATTAGTTCTAATGTAATACATCAAAAGGCCCAGAACAAAAATTTCATATCTTTGTCTTTTTTATTAATATTTAAACGTAGAAATTCCATAACATGATTTTGCAGTTTGTGCTATTCGCTACCTTTTTTTTCCATTTCTTTCTTCTATTCTTGCTTGTTACTCTCACTGCTCCCCTGTTTTGAATCCCCCCTACACCCCTACCCTTGTCCTTCTTTGCTCTTATTATACAGCATCTCTTTACCCTTCACCCCTCCCTTTCTCCTCTTCCTCACTGATGGCTACAGTGCTCCATGGCCTCAAATGACTTCATGGATTTCTATTTATCAAAAACTCTAAATTAGAGGATAATTTCTATGAACCGCTGTGTCTTTTTACATCCTCTTCTGTTTCGACCTTTTTCTTGTACAACTGATGTTTTTTTTTTTTTTTTTTTCTATTTCCTACTTTGTTCAGTAAGGGTAGAAAATGGATGGATGGATAGTTTGTTCAGTGCTCTTTTTTTATATTTTAACTATTCATTCATTTCATTTTTGTCACTCCCTCTATGTATGTCCACCCATGCCATTGTATCTCAGTGTAAACCACTTCACAGTATGTCATTTTAAATACATTAAGCACTTTTTTTTTGTAATTAAAATGCCTTCTCCTTGTATGATTTGTTATTTTGCAGACAACTTTAGCATCATTTAAGTTCAACCTATGAGTTTTGAACACATTGACAAATGATTGTGACTGGGACAGTTCTGTTCCTGCAATAACCTGCAATTTCATACAAATTGCTCATACTGTACACTGCTTAGCACGTTTATTAGAGCAGCACCCAATGAAATGTATGCCACAGCTGTCCTAAATGAACAGTACTGATAATTACCAAAGTCATTTTTTATGCTTCTGTAAAGGTTAATCCACCAGTATGCACAAATTCTTTAATCTACATAATATTTTTAATGGAAAAATATAATTATTGTGGCAATTTTACCAATAAAATTGTCAAGCATATCAGTATTTTTGATTAAGATGCCAAATTATAGTTATTTACTTGCATTCCTGAACAGAAAAATTTATTTTAGCAGTTGAATGTGATGCTTAAGCCATTACTGACTTCTCAGAGAAGTCTGGTGTGCATGTGTATATAAGAATGTGAATTCAGTTTTGATTCCTCACTCCTGTTCAAACTGGTAAATCGTGGAGAACTCACTGAAAAGGAAAAAGTCTGCATTAAAGCACTTCATGATGCCAGATAATCTTTGAGGCAAAAAGGACAGCTGATCTAATACATTTGTTAAACACTATTGTTCAAAACTGACAAATACTAGACAGAATTTGCATTTTTATACTTTGGTGTCAGGATATTCTCAGGTTTAATTGGTTTTACTTTGTTCAATTAGCAGCCTTAGCAACTTATTAACATTTTACAAGTTACCTACAAAAAATATCGTTGTTTTATTCTGGACAATGTCATACTGGTAACTCCCTTAGTGTCTTTCCTTCTGCCTGTCTAGGAGTTTGGTCCAGGCCCAGACACCTGATAATAAACACATCAGCAGTAGAGCTGTACTGGGATCAGCCGTCCCAGACTAATGGACACATCTCCCAGTACAGACTGAAAAGAGACGGTCACACGATTTTTACCGGAGGCCAGCGTGACCAGAATTTTACTGACACTGGACTTCTGCCAAACCACAGGTAACGCACACTCAGTCACTCACACACACACACATACACTCAGGAGTGCATGTGCAAGTGTGTGCACACACACGGAGGTCACACATGTATAAACACACCTCACTTGTAGCTTCATAATTAATCATCCCTGTAATTCCTAGTTTTTTCTTTCTATTTGAGTGTATTCATGTGTGTTCATGTCGGGGTCACCCTGTTTTAAAAGCTCTCCTATCATCCCATCCATGCCTCTCTCTCTCTCTCAGGACGGTGCTCTGTATATGTCTGTTTGTGCCATTTAATGAGCAAATATTTGGTATGCCAATGACAGACACAAACATTACCCCACACGCACATTAAAATCACAAATCAGATCGGGCTTGTGCTTACAGACAGCAGTGGAGCGTAGATTTTATTTATCTGTTTATTTTCATTTAACCTTTATTAATCCGTGTCTTTTTTTTCTAGATGGATCTTCTGTTTTAATTATGGGAGTGTAAAATGAAACCCTCTCTCATCCCCCCTTCGTTCTGTCCCGTCTCCTCCTCACTCTCCTCACTCTTTTCTGTCTCTTGAGACAATTTCTCTTCACCACAAATAGAATTCCAGGGATAACACCCTGCAGTACTCCCATCTCCTCTATGTATGTGTGAAAGAGGAGGAGAAAGACAGGAGGGCAGACGATAGGACTGTGTGTGTGTGACGTTTAATTTTCCCTAATTCCAGATAGTCCGCCAGAAGGCAATCCCGTCCCGACCCTTCGCTTCTCATCAGTTGTCTTGCTTCCTATTCACTTCCTCCTCATCTCTTCCTTCGTCCCCTCCCATCCTTTCGCTCTTACCTCATTCTTTTCCTTCATCCCCTTCTTTTCCCAATTTAGCCCTGCACCAAGAATTACACCGGGAGCACCGGCCCCATTATCCATGCCGACTCGTGTGCATTTTTGCCTCCGTGTGAGAGTGTGTACCCACATATGACTTTCTGTGTGTGCACGTGTCTGTGCGTGAGACTGCTCAAAGTGGCCATTGATTATTTATGACAATGTTGATTAGCTGTCACTTTGCTTCGGCAGCCCAGGAAGTGTCTAAGATGACGAGAGAATTAACCTATTCCCTCTGGCTGGCCCCGCAGGACACACACATGCAAACACATATACACACACACACACACACACGGCTAAACAGATGCAAATGCCCCACTCACAGTTTACCTACCACACACACATACCGTTTTACTTTTGATATCCCAAGGCGGTGTTTACATTTAAGTAAATATCTTCTGGTGATGAAGTGCATAAATTTATTCTCCCTCTGAAACCTTATGCCATGATACAATTCTCCCAGTCAATCACATTCCGTCTTTGCCTCACCCTCTTCCACTCTTGATTTCTGTCTATCTCCGCCCGTCTTCTTGACACAGTCAGTGTATATGTGAGGGTGTATTTATTTGCATGTCTGTGAAAGTAACATACCAGTACTTTAAATACCTTTTCTTGACTGTGTTCTAAGCCACTCCAGAGCTACTAATGGCCTCCGGTTTAATAAAACGCTCTGCAAAGGAACAATAACCCAACACCAGCGCCTATTAATGCATGTGTGCCTGAGTTTATAGCAAATTAAAGGCTTTTAATGTTAAATGGTGGTCCACTTACACAGATAATGTAGGCTTTAGCACCAGCCAGCCACACGCTCTTAAAAGGGAAATCTATCTTATGATGTAATGCAACATGAGATAGAGTGGGACAGAAAAGGCAGTGGGACGGATAAAAGAGAGAGGAAAATGTGTCTGAGAGAAGGAGACAGGATGAAGTTTGAATGTACTTGTGAGAGCGAGTTTAGGTAGAGACGGAGCGATCAGTTGCTTTGGCCAGCTCGTTGACTCCAGTGGTGGCCAGTGGCTAATTTTAGGCTTGTAAACTGAAATTGCTGACTTAGAAGTAAAATAGTACCTCATAAATGAAACCCACCTAGATATTTTATAGTTGGTTTGATGTTCACCACTAGATTCAATTATTTATTATTGAGTTTTATATTCAGATTTTTTTCAAATTTGACACATTCACTCCGTCACACCACTTTAGGTGGCTAGAGGTTTACCCATGCTTTGAACTTCAAATTTGGTACAAACATTAATTTGGTTTTGAGGATGAACTGAAAATATTTTGGCCTGTCAAAGGTCATTGGGTTCTCACACGACTCATTTTGACCATAACTGTAACTGAGAGAAGGGCATGCATAGCTGTCACATCTGCAGCTATTGTACTAGATGCCTCTGACTGACCATTTGTTTGCTTATTTAGGTACGTATTAGTTTGACTTTTATAGTCCGAACAGTTTGACTGTATCTATATATTCAAATATTTCACACAGTGTCAGTTAATGGGGGGTTGATATTGGGTAATTAGTCAGCGATCAGCTTTATCCACCTCCAAACTATCATCATCATATCAGCCTTTAAATATAAGTTCATAAATAAATTAGTGAGCCTCCATTAAAAGGTTTAAGAACTCTAAAGTTCAGTAATTAATGAACAGTGAACAGAGATTTTGGACACTTGTCAAACAGTTGACAGTTGTGGGACCAAGCAGTGGTGAATTTCATATCTGAAAAATGTGTCATTGCATTGTTGGAGACAGAAATATGCTTGCCTTCATCACTCCATTTCAAGATTTTATTGGCAGATGTTTGAAGTGCGATTGATTTGATCATTTTCACCATACATTTGGACAGCACTACAGAATAACAAACTCACTGTAGACTATGTAGCGATTAAGGGGGAAATTCAAACACAGTGTTTGTTTTCTGGCTACAGTGTGTTTTTGTATTTTGTATATTGTATTTTGAAGTCCAGTTTCTTCCAGTTCAGACGTTTGGCCAAGGTGAAGCTGATTCTGTCAAGGCAACAGTGATCCATGTCTTTGCCACTACTCGGTTTGATTACTACAGTACCCTGTATTTTGGTGTTCTTTTTCACGTCTCCAGCTGGTGCAAAACGCTGTTACACATCTTCTAAATCAAACACAAAAAAACAAAGTACATTTCACGTATTTTAGCTGCACTCCATTGGCTGCCTGACTACTTTAAAGCTCATTTTAAGATTCTTTAGTTTGTTTTTAAAGCCCTGCATGGCCTTGCTAAACTTCACCGCTCTGAGCTGCTTCTTGTTCACACTCCTGGCCGCTACCTCAGGTCAGCTGACCAGCTGCTACTGGATGTGCTCAGGACAAAGCGTAAACTCAGAGCTGATGGGGCCTTTGCAGAGGCGGCACCTCGATTGTGGAACTCAGCCTTTGAATGTCAGACAGGCCTTGTCTCTCTCCAGTTTTAAGTCTCTTCTAAAGACCCTATTGTACTCCCTGGCATTTCACCCCAATATGCAGAGTTGATTTTTTTTTTTTTTTGGAATTTGTTTTATTTTATTTGTATAATCATGTTAAGCAGTTTTTACTAGTTTTATTGCTGTTTGTTGTTTTTTAATCATGTTTTATTTCTTTTACATTTCCAATTTGTATTCTGTGTTCTGTTTGCTTTATGTGGTCTAGTGTACAACACTTTGGCCTATTGGAAATTAAAGTGCTTTGTAAATAATGCTTTTGTGGTATTTTTGTTGCAGTCTATTCTTAATTGTACCTTAGTCTTACTGTATATTGTGTCTGTTTTCTCTTCTTTTCTCACCACATTTCCTCTTCAGGTATGCGTATGAGCTGGAAGCCACATCAGGAGGTGGAACTAGTTTGAGTGACAAATATGTTATACAAACACCGCTCTCCTGCCCCACTGGGATCCCGCCTCCCCACAATGTGACAGTGTTGGGCCCCCACTCCATCTCTCTTGCTTGGACCCCTCCTGGTGAGTAGCAGTCCAAATAGATGGATGATTGCGCCTGAAATCTTTTTCAGTGGAGTGTCTGCATCAGAAGGGCATTCAAACTTAGGCACTTTGTTTGGGTGATAGACCTGGCTTGTTTAGATTTGTGCATGTTAGAAATCACTCCTTCTGAACAATTAGTGCTACTGTAAACCATACAGTACCTGTAAGACAGCTGCATCTTTGGAAATAATTTAAAAAGCCAATTCATATGTAGCAGATTAATAGTTTGAGCTTGAGGTCACAAACAATTCTAAAAATTCCAACTGCAGACAAATGCAACAGCTTTTTCGGTGTTCTGAGATTTCAGACAAAAGTCTGTTTTTAACTTTAGTTTATCAAATTCTTACTGTCAATTGGTATACCTTCACCATTCAGTCTTCAAGCAGCCTGAAACTTGGTAGAAAGTCCATCCATCCATCTTCTACCGCTTGTTTGTGGGGTCGGGTCACGGGGGCAGCAGCTTGAGCAGGGAAACCCAGACTTCCCTCTTTCTGGCTATATTATCCAGCTCTTCTGGGGGTAACCCCAGGCAATCCCAGGCCAGCCAAGAGACTCCAGCGTGTCCTGGGCCTTCCCCGGGGCCTCCTCCTAGTGGGGCATGCCCAGAACACCTCATCAGGGAGGCGTCCAGGAAGCATCTGGACCAGATGCCTAAGCCACCTCATCTGGCTCCTCTCAACATGGAGGAGCAGCGGCTCTACTCTGAGCCCCTCACGGATGACTGAGCTTCTCACCCTATCTCTAACGGAGACCCAGCCACCCTGCAGAGGAAACTCATTTCAGGCGCTTGCATCCTGCATTTTGTTCTTTCAGTCATGACCCAAAGCTCATGACCATATGTGAGGGTAGGAACATGGCTAATGAAAATGGAAATGTAAGATTATCTTTTGAAGCTTCCCTTCAGACTTAGTGTCTTTTGTTTGGCATTAGGGAAAATCAAGAGAAAAAGTCAAGGCTTGAGAGTTTGAAGAGATCACATTCATCCATACAAACAGGATCACCCAGGATCCCACAGCCCGTGAATCAGGAACAGGATACATACTGACTTCTAGACGTAAACAGATTTTAGACCCAAAAACATACTATTTAAAACAGTTTTGAACAAGCGAAGATGTTGGAGGTAACTGCTACAAAAATATGCACCGACTCCAAAAGACTGAGCATTGTGTCAAGGGACTTCCCTTGTGGAGGAAT
Organism: Pseudamia nigra; assembly: GCA_029823295.1. Classification (NCBI taxonomy): domain Eukaryota; kingdom Metazoa; phylum Chordata; class Actinopteri; order Kurtiformes; family Apogonidae; genus Pseudamia; species Pseudamia nigra. Next base: position 5,731 of record JAQQAE010004394.1, on the reverse strand, counting down.
GCTCTGTGGACAGATGAAACAAAAATTGAACTGCATGGACATAATGAATGATTATGTTATGTAGAGTATAGAAAAGAAGGGTGAAGCTTGTTACCCAGAGAACATCAGCCCAGCTGTGAAGAACAACGTGGCGCATCATGTTGTGAGGTTGTTTTGCAACAAGACGGGCTGTCGTATTAATGTATTAGTGTACAATATTGTTAATAACAATAATAAAAAATAAAACTTTTCAAACATTTGGCTGGTAGTACATGTAAATATATCATTGATGAGACATTTAGTCTGAGCATATTTCCGAAATGGTAACAATATTGCTTAAGGCCAACAGAGTAATTGTTTTGGAGTAGTCGTCACAAAGCTCTGACCTTAATTCAAGAGAACATTTGTGGGCTGAACTGAAAAAGCAGGTCTGTGTTTGTGGAAGGTTTGATCCACTTTACATAATTTAAAAGCCATGCCACCAACTATTACCAAACTGCTAACTCTTGGCCCTCTGAGAATACTATATAATAAATAAAAGCTGAAAATTAAAATTCTATTTACTGTTATTCTGAAAATGGATTTCATACTTTCAGCTCTCGATAATGGTTGTTACTTGTAAATCAAACCTGATTTTACTAATTGAATGAGTAGCACTCTATTAAAAGCTATGCAGGATCAAAAAGCTGTTCGTCATTGTTTCTATAGTTACATTTTATGAACTTTGGAAGTTTTATTCAATTTTACAGTGGTGCTCAAAATTTGTGCCTCCCCCCCCAATACTTTCTGCATTTCTGCATAAATATGACCTAAAATATCAAGAGATCAAGAACCCAGTTAAACTATTGAAACCAAGATATTGTAGCTGGATATTTATTTATTGAGGAAAATGATCCAATATTGCAAATCTGTGAGCAGCAAAAGTATGTGAGCCTTTGTTGTCAGTACCTGGTTTGACCCCCTTCAGCAGCAATACCTGCAGATAAACACTTCAGATAAATGTGGATCAGCCCTGCATATCAGCCTGAAGATGCTTTGGTCCATTTCTTCAAAGAGAACAGCTTCAACTCTGAAATGTTGATGGTTTTTCTCTCATGAATTGGTCACATCATTATAGAACATCTACTTGGTTTAAGGTCTGGACTTTAACTTGGCCATTTCACAATATTAACTTTTCTTTAACCATTCTTTATTGCCTAGGATTGCTATCTTGTTACATGACCCCATGTTCTTTTTAGAATCAGTAGATGGACACACCTTGACATTTTCTACTATAACTCACGTGTATAATCCAGAATGTACTGTTCCATCAGTGATATTGAGCTGTCCTGGTCCAGATGCAGCAAAACAGGCGCAAACCATGATGCTAAGGGGATCACAAACTTGAGGCGCCACTGTACTTTGTGTCTACTTGCTTAAAAGTAGATATGTACTCACTGAGTTGGCACTTACATCCTAGAAACAGAAATTTCCATTATGTGATGTTCCAGTAATACATGTGGTATAACTAGAGTGACTGCTTCTTCACCTGAAAGGAGGGTGAGGGGTCAGACTAAAGCAAAGACCCTGAGTAGTTTTCCATTCACCCTCTGGCCTCTCAGGACCTGGATGTATTCACACACACATACACAGGCACAGATGGGCATACACCCAGAGCTGAGTTTCATGCTTATGGGGCAGTGATTGTCTGCCCTAACCCATCTATCATTGACTATTACACTCTCATTAGGTTGATTTCCTATCTCAGAAACTGCTTATAGGGCCAACTAGCAAAGGCACTTCACTTTGTTGCAAGTGTGGGTCTGTGTGTCTTTTTGTCACGGTATATTTGTGGCTATGTTTATGTATGCATCTTTATACATGTGTAGTTGTGCAGTGTGTAAGTGCATATGTGTGTGTGCGCACTTCATTGTGGAGATATTTCCATAGGCAGGCCTATTCTATCGTCATTACGGGTTGATTTTAAAGGTGAGGAAATATCGGCTGGGTTCTCACGCTTGGTTAACTCCCTGAGCCCAGAGTCTGGAGTGTTTTCGACTTTTGTGTGAATGTGTGCATGTGCATGCCATTCTCACTGACAGTCTTTGTGTGTTTGCGCACTTGCACATGTTTTTTCTGTCCTCATATACATACAGTGATGCCAAAGCACTGACGTATGGCTATTAAAAAGACATTTACTCTGGTATCAGTGCCACAATTGGGGGTGTTTGTGTCCGTCTGTGCCCATGTGAGGAGAAGTTGTACGTGTGCTTGAGATTTTTCTGTGTTTTTGTGTATCAAAGCATGGAAAAGTATGAATATACACATTTTAATTGCTTAAGGGGATAGCGATGGCAAAGTATATTGTTTGTAAATGCAGTTTTTAGTGAATTTATTGCCGTGAAGATTATACGTCTGTGCCAAAGTGGTTGGTGTGTGTGTTTGTGTGTGCATGTCTGTGGTTGTTGTGCACATAAAAATATCTCTTTGTGTATTTGGATTAAAGTAGCCAATGTGTAGCTGTATAAAAAGCTGCATGTGCTGAAATCAAATGTGTGTAAGTAAAGGTGCATTTGTGCATATGTGAGTTGCTGGGGGTGAATAATTGAAGTCTTTCATTTGTCTGGTAATCAGTTCGTTCTCGAGATATCCAGAGTTCATGAATGTTGAATAACCCATCACAATACAGTTGGCCTGAATTATGGAAAACCACCGGTGAGAATATTAACAAAGTCTTGCTGCTTGTGTGTATCTGTGTGGGTGCTTCTGTATGTATACACTTGTGTGGTTGTTGTCTGCTTGAGGCCACAGTATCAGAAATGACAATGTAAGAAAGGTGTGTTTCAAAATAGAAATATGAGCAGATGTCTAGTTCTATATGAAAGAGTAGATATGAAATGTATGACATTCAATGGATGAAGTTTTCTTTATTACCTCTGCTAAGGAGCAGCGGGGGGTTATGTTTTTGCCGGTGTTTGTCACTCTGTCTGTTAGTTGGTTTGTTGGTTAGTAAGAATGACAATTGTTCCTTATTCAAAAAAGTAATGAGCAGATTTTGATGAAAGGTGTGAAATGGGACAAGTAACAGATGATTAAATTTTGGTGGTGATCAGAATCACCATCTCAGCACATGGCGTTTTTTGCACTGACCAATCAAAATCGCTGGGCGTTGGGCTGAAGGCGTTCCAACACTCAGTCTTTAGAACAGAGCTGTGATTGACTATAACTGTTCTCTCACCAACCAATCAAAATTGAGAAGGGGCAGGACATAGGAAGTGAACCAAAGTTAATCATGTCATTTGTCTTCCTTTATTTCCACAGCTGATCTTAACAGAAGCCAGCCGGTAAACTATAACATCCTGTTAAATCCAGGAAGCAGCCGTGCCATAGTGCATCATTCCAGTCAAGGCCTGTCACTCACTGTGACTGGTCTAGAGCCTTTTACCTCTCACTACATTCGAGTACAGGCCTGTCAGAATGGTAAGTCTCTCAGTTCAGTTAATTTTGTTATTGATGTTGCTGTAAAAAAAATAAATAATTCAGCCTTACACACAATGTCCATCCTTAAGATGCTTATTACAGTTGAGGTGTGGGAATATGTCCTGAAAATGTAGGTTTTGTCCAGTGTAAAGATATGCTTTATTAAAAATGTGTAGTTTGTGACAAATTTCCCTATTTTTTCCTTGACAGAGGGGTGTGGTGTTGGAGATGGTGTGTATGTTCAAACTTTAGAGACTGTTCCAGAAGGTCTGGCACCCCCCACAGTGAAGGCAGCTGGGGCCAGTGTCCTAGAGATTCACTGGTCCCCCCCAGAAAGACCTAATGGAATCATCACCTCCTACCATATATACAGGTAAAAACAGAAACACAGAATTATGTACACTCTACTGAATGTGATTTAAAATGTCACTCAGTGACATACGTCGTCTCAAAATATACTTCATGCTCTTTGTCACTATGAGGTCAAATATTTTTACCTTCAAATATTCAAGTGTGACATAGTCGCTGGAAGATTAAGGCTTTTATTTTGCAAGAAAAAAACTGAACTGAGTGGTAATGTTCCCATCAAGTACTCAGTATGCAGGAAGTGGTAACACAAACACAATAGTATACTCATCTTTACGGTAAGGATATTTTAGATATACATTTCTATCTCTGTCTGTTCAGAATAGCAAAGAAGTTTTGTGATTTCTCTCCAGGCTAATGTCCAGGTACATGGTGTGTGTGGGTGCACGTATGTGTGTATTAATTCATGCTGAAGGTCGTGGTCTGCTTGTTGACCAAAGAGTGTGTGATCTGTATGCAGGGTCAGACCAGACTAAGCCCTTTAAGTCCTCAGGAAACACACATTAGCATAGCAGTACACACACACAAAAACACAGACACACCTGGCATGATCAGACTCATGCAGACAGGGACTTGGTTAAAATAGGAAAAGCTCTCTCACACACACCCTCAGAAACCCCGAAACTCCACGTACATTCACAGACAGCAGAGCTTACCAAGACATCAGGATGCTTGCATCAGCCAGTGACAAAGAAGTGATGTTGAAAACGTGATCTTACATCTTTTATTTCAATTCAAGACAAAAGTGGTCACTTTCAGTACAAAGTATACAAAAGTAATGTCACATGCTAAGAGTACTGTGCCTTTGTAGAAGAAAGCATATTTAGTTTTCATAAAAACCGTTCAATTTATACAATATTAATACAGAGAAGAAGTCATTGTTAGCATTTGTAGAGAATCTTCTTTTGGGCTGCAAAGACTTAAAGCTGATTTATTTTATCTTAGGCGTCCGGTAGGAACAGAGGATGATCTGCTGGTGTTCATCTGGACCAGTGGACCGCTACAGTTTTTTGATGCAAGCCCTGCTCTGCAACCCTTCAGCTACTTCCAGTACAGGATTCATGCCCACAACTCCAAAGGCTCAGTTGTGAGTCACTGGACCTTAGTGCAAACCTTGCAGGCACAACCACAAAACATAGCTCCTCCCACTGTCACACCCACTGGTAAGTTTAACAGGTCACATGAAGAATGATGCTGTATGCTTACAATCTTCCTAAACTGTACTGCCACATGTTTTGTCCTTTGACAGGTGCTTACTCAGTCCATCTGAAGTGGAGTGAGCCAAGACAGCCCAATGGTCTCATTTCACATTATAGACTGGTTTACAAGAAGCACCAACAGGACCCAACACTCAACTCAACCGCTGTTACTGCTCTCACTGTAGAGGTAAAGACTCATATTCAAACAGGCCCACAGACACATATAAGCTGCTTTTCCATTCATTATAGCAGCTCAACATGATTTTACTCAACACAGCCTTTTTTACATTTCCATTACATGATAGGAGGTACTATGAGGTACTAATTTTACTACCACATTCATTGAAGTTCCACGTGAGCTGTTAAGATACTAAAAAGGGGCAATAAACCAGGCAGAATATTGGCTGCATGAATATGTGCATGTCATTATGTCACAATGTGATGTATTTTTAAATATCCAGGTCACTACATCTTTCTGTTATGCAAAAATCAAATCCCTCCCCTTATGTCTGAATTCCATTATGATTTACCTTGGTACCTCGCACAACGAATTTAATCCGTTTCGGCGTCACATTCTGTATGCGTATTTTTTGTTATGAGAATGGACCTTTTCCATAGGAATACATGTAAAACCAATGAATCCGTTCTGGACCACGACAAACTCCCATATAAAGTATGTATTACACACCCCTACCTGCACATTTATTCATTATTATTATTTTAAAAGG
>JAQQAE010004393.1:0-18837 GCA_029823295.1 Pseudamia nigra | reverse complement strand
CTGGGGCTGCTTTGCTGCATCTGGCACAGGGTGTCTTGAATCTGTGCAGGGTCCAATGAAATCTCAAGACTATCAAGGTCTTCTAGAGATAAATGTGCTGCCCAGTGTCAGAAAGCTTGGTCTCTGTCGCAGGTCATGGGTCTTGCAACAGGATAATGACCCGAAACACAGCTAAAAACACTTCACCGACCTTGCCTTGGATGAATGTCAATGAAGGAATGTTTGGTGGTGGACGGCGAGGCCGTTGGCACAGCTGTATTTCCATCAGTCTGCCCCCGACACCTGTGGCTACAAATATACTGTAGCTGACCACCACCTGTGTGACTGTGGAGTGAATGAAATATGGAAACCATGAAAAGCGTCTTTGGGGGCCTGGAAAAGTGCCATATAAATCCAATCCATTATTATTATTATTGTTATTATTATTATACATCACACTGTAACAATTCTATATATTCAACTGTAGTCACTCATGTCCTCCAGAGTGCACGGCTGATTTTGTCTCCATTTCTGCCGTGGAATGAGTAGCGTGACAGCTCTCCCCTTTAAAACCGATGAAAACCACAAAATACTGTAATACTTAAGACTGAAAAAGTTGTCTTGGACTGAGAAGCTGAATGTGACGCTGTCAAGCAGATTTTTGAGGCATCTGTATCACCATTTGCACTGTTTTGCTTAAAAATGAGCTTTAGCTGCACTACTGTTGTATTTTATGAAGGCAGCAGCGTGTCTGGATCTGGTTTACACAGGGTTACATTTTTTTTTTTGAAACGCATCACACTTTTACCAAAATTCTAGTTCCATCAACACTGTAAGTAGCCAGGTTCTGTTCAAAGCTGTGCTCATATTGGTGTATGCTTACAAATAGACTAAGAATGATGGTGTTACCCATGACTTTCCTCAGCCTTTTGGCTCTCATCTTGAGCACATTTCAAAGCTTTGTAATTTGAGACACCACAAGAGTTTTAATATAGCCTCTATTTGACACTTGATGCATGAAAATGATGCTGGTTGAAAGGGCAAGTCATTTATTTTTTTCTAATTGGACTAAGGAAGTCTCTGCAGCTCATAATGATAATACCAGTGCAGGGATGATGACATGAAGATACAATTTACTGGTCAAGATGCAGGCGTCACTGTGCAGTCATCGCCATCTAAGCCCGAGTGAAAGGTTTAATTGAAGAACTACTGCTTAGAAGTGAGAACTCAATAAAACAGGATGCCAACATGTCCTTAAGAGGTCTGAAAATATCTCCAAATTTAATTTGTTCAGTCATAATTTTCATAGTCACATGATGTAATTCTAATTTAATTTTCCATGATTTTGTTAAATAGAGTAGAGTCATTTTTTGCGTTATTTGTTGGTTGTTTAGTGGATTACGTGGTTATTAAAAAAAAAAAAGTTTTGTTTATTTTGGCATTTTTTTCATCAATTTGGTCGATTTGATGATTATTTTGGTTTTGGTAAATATTTTGTTTGACTCATCTGTTTACCTTCTGGATTTTGGTAATTTTGGCTAATTATGGTGTTTGGGTCAGATTGATAGATTTTATTCATTTATTTGTTGGTTTTAGGGTCAATTTGTTGATTGTTGTGTTCATTTTCTTAATACTTTTGTTCCTTTTGTGCAACAGTTTTTGTAGAGTTTTGTCAATTTTCTGGATTACATGAGTCATTTTTAATGTTCTTTATTATCTTGTTCATTTTTTTTCATTTTCATGGCCAGTTTGTTGTTTGCTTTGAGCTTTTTGTCCATTTTTTTACATTGTGCGTTCCTTTTTTTGTTCATATTGTTCATTTTCATTTGAAAAAATGTGATATTTTGTTCAAATGATACTACTACGTGCTGGAGGGAACTACCAAATGACATTTTGTTGTATTTTATAAACAGTGACAAAGTATCAAAAGTATCTATAAAAACTGGTCTTAAGCACATGGTGTTTTAGCACATTTTATTTGTGCCTCTTGGCAGTAATTATCTCTGCAACTTTTGCATTTTAGGGGCCGTCTGTTTTGGATCTAAGCCCTGTAGAAGTGTCTGAACTGACGCAGAAAACCACTGAAGATGCATTACCAGTGATCGAGGCGGTACGTATACACTACCAGTCAAAAGATTAGACACACCTCTCCTTCAGTGGTTTTTAGATTATCCAAAGTAGCCACACATGGCATTCGCTCGTCAAACTCCTGAGGTACAGTAGCTACCTTGAATGGTTTTCAGATCACACGTATCTTGTTGTGAGATAATTTGTGCCATTTCTTGTCTCCTTAATGTGCTTTAAAGCTTCAGTGACGCGAAAGGGAGGGTACACAGTCAGCAGACCCATTAGTGCCACTACAACTACTTCATATTATGGGAAAACAATTGAGTAAAAAAGAAAAGACAGTCCATCATTACTTCAAGAATATAAGGTCAGTCGGTCTGAAAAATTTCCCAGACTTTGAATGTGTTCTAGTGCAGTCACCAAAACCTGCAACACAATAATAAAACTGGCTCGTCATCAACAAGATGCAGAGGATACCCATACGTTTCCTGTGATGGTGGTATTTATTACAATAAAATGTACCGACTGTCTAGACTGTCTTTTGTCTTTCTTTACTGTAACTAAGTGTTTGTTGGCAAAATATGGATTTGCGCAGTAGCTGTAGGTGCACAAATAGGGCTATCGTCTCTGTACAAGACAAGTGATGGTCTAAAGCGACGGTACTCATTATGTCGACTGCGATCGACCGGCTGCCTGCGAAGGTAGTGTTGGTAGCTCGCATGACATCAGCCTATCATCTATCCCGTCACTTGATTGATTTACAGCACGTGTGCTCAATACGTCGAGTAGTATGGGTAGATCGCATGACATTAAAAAAAACAGACATCAGCCTATCATCCATCCTGTCACTTGACTGATTTACAAGGCATCCAGTCAAATCACAGCTGAGTTTTTCTGACACTTAGGTCACTGCGCATGCGCAAGCAACCTATGTGCAGTAAAACTAACAATCTAATTTTTAGCCCTCGGTTTTTTCTCTTAAACTAAGAAAGGGTATAACAATGAGTGGGGGAGCTGGACCGAGTAAGAAGACAAAAACTTATCACTTTCATATGGAATGAGAGGAGGACTTTTTTCACGATTGTCAGCAGTCATTGCACGTGCAAATTTCCAGTAGGTAGATCATTTTGACCTGGTCATTTTATAAGTAGCTCACATGATGAAAAAGTGTGGGCACCCCGGTCTAAAGCAAGGCAAGAAATAGCACAGATTCACTCACCTGTGAATTTCAGTCATTTCTTTTGACTCTCTTGAATGTGAGGAGAGATTGCCATGAATGTCATCAAAGCTAAATGTTTCTACTTTGGACATTCCAAAATATAAAACTTGTTTGGGGTTGTTTATCCTTATTTTTGTTTACTACATAATCCCATACATGTTCTTTCATGGTTTCAATGTCTTCAGTATTAATACACAATATTGAAAATAATAAAAATGAAGAAAAAAACTTGACTGGTAGTGCAGGTTTTAGAGTAAACACCTGTCTTATGTACGGATGTCTGAAATCGAGAAGCATGCACATCGCTTAGCTTCATTGCTTCTTTCTCGCATGCAGGTGTTCGTGCTGCAGAGTTCAGAGGCCTTTCAGGCTGCACGCTCGTTGGATTTCCAGGGGAACATGATGGGCAGTATCAATATGCTACTGTGTGGAAAAGCACCCAACTTCAATTCCACCAATATGACCCGCACTTCTCCCTCCAGTAGGCAGATGGCTAAGAACTCGAGCTCCACTCCAAACAACAGCTCCAGTAAGTGCATCTGTAGTGTCCTTTTTGAAGCAAAGCTGTCATTTGCACTGCTCATTTATTGTACACCCACCTTTCAGTGCTATGAATATGTTGATGGAGCAGTTGAAGGACATGTCAACAATCAATCAGAACAATATGAAGGACTAGTTCATCAGTTTATGAGTTGTCAGCAGCAGTCGTCACCAACCACTAGAACGCTACAAGGCTATTTTTAGTGCGTGACCAGCACAAATTTAACATTAAATCCAATATTTTTGCCACGTCTCAGTCTGAACAGCCATGTTGGAATTTGTGGAACTTATACAACCCTTTAGTTCTGTGCTGGTGGGTGCGACTCAAAAAAATAATCTCTTCCTCAGTGTCTCATACTCATATTTGCTGGTTTTTATTGGAAGTGGTTTCAATGTTTATCTCAGCACATCAGTGCATTTGATGTTCCTTTACACAAATGTCTCAGTTCAGGACAAATGGAAAACAGTGCAGGTAAGGGTCTGCCTTGTCTTCTGTGTATGTGACAATGAAAGCTAAATATTACCTGTGACATTTACAGTTTCATCCTCTGCCGTAAATTACCTCTGCGGTCTTAAAAACAGTTGTCTCTTGCTTAAAATGGTGAAAACTATGAAAGCTGCCAACGCATTCATCTTGAATATCAACAAACATTAGATATGTTTGCAATTATCCACCAAAAAAAGTGAGATGTTGGATTCACAGTCCTGTGTCCACATCTGCAGTAACAGAGAAAAATATTTTCAAGTTTTTGTCCATTTTTGTGATGATTTTTGTTCATTTTCTGTAACATTTTCTTGATTGATTTTGCTTGTTCTTTTAGTTTTTTATTTCCTTGATTTTGTTTATTGTCCTTCATTGCCTTGATGAGTTTGTTCATTTTGCGTCTTCATCCTGCTTCATTTGCACATTTTGATGTTTTGTTCATTTTTCTTCAATTTACCCATCATGTTGTCCACTTTCTAGATTATTTTGTTGATTTTGTTTTATTTTTATTATTTTGCACATTATTTGGTTAATTTTAAGTCAAAAGACTGGTGGAAATTAAGACAAACACAATAATGCCTTAATTTTGTACTTAATGTAAAATTGACTCCTCATTTTCCTCTAAATTGAACATGATTCCGTCAAGGTACTTTGCCACCAAACACATCAACCCTCTAGAATGTCCAGTTTTAGCCCTGACTCAGTTTTGACCATATCTGGGGTTACTGTGCTTGGTCTTTGTAGGGCAGTAGAGAGTTTTGGGAGAGGTGGCACAATTGCGTGAAGCAAGAAAAGACCCTCAGAAATTACTGGCTGTCTTTTTTTGGTGGGTGCCTCATTTTTGTGAGTAATTGAACACCTTCTAGTAGGGCCAGGTCCTGGATCATACATGCCAGGGGTATTCAACCACTGCCACAGAGGGCTGAGACGCTGCACTTTTTCTTCCCAACTTCAGCAGGTGATTTCACTGAATTCCTTCCCTCTGATTGCCCTTCAGTGAAGCACCTGCTTTAGTGAGTGGCTGGAGAGAAAGCCTGCAGTGTTTCAGCCAACGTTTGAATACCCCTGATAAACTCAATACATTCTCAAATGAACCGGAAACTACGGCGCATTCCAGACTTTGTACTGGTTCGTTCGATGATGCAGGTTACCAGGCATCGGCGAGGGTCCCGCAAACTTTTTTTGTAATTCAAGAACAACTTGAATTTTACAGTTGGGTACAAAATGTGAAAACTCAAACAAAAATCCTGAGCAGTAAATCCAAATCAGTGTGCACACAGCCATGTGTTTGTGGCCAAATGGGAGTGTTCAAATTAGCAATGGGAAGATTTTATGTGATGCTTGCCATTCTCACCGCTTCAAAAAGTAGATCTGACTAACAAATGAGCGAAAAAGCAGATTTTGTCTGCTTGTGCCCATATTCTGAACATCAGTGCAACCAAATGAAACCGAGAACCCTCCTGTTTTGAAGGTCTAAATAAGTAATTACCCTGCATCAGGCCTCTGTGGCACAACTCACACCTGCACTAGAGCTGGAAGCAGGGTTTGATTTGAAATGTGTTAGGTGTATTATGAGGCGCTGGCATCCATCCTGGCCTGATAAACCAGCTCCTCTCACTCCCTTGAATGTGTGCACTCCTCTGCTTGGCATAATGATGTTTTTTCCATAGAGAGGGAAGCACAGACCTTCTTATCCTAAGTGGAAAATTATTTTTATGGATGGTGTAGAGTCAAAAGGCTCAAATATATGACATCCTTAATAGGAGCATATGGTATCACAAATATCCCGCCAAGAACAGATGGCATCACTAAAAAGCCCCTTCGAGTTGTGAACTGGTATGTTGTACCATTTAGTGATGAAATATGGCCATGCCAGCCGTATCATCAGCATTTGTACCCAAATTCATCAGTGCTGTCATGACTTACAATAACTGTCTAAAGTAAAAATGTTACCCCCGACAGTCTGAATGTACTTATTATTATCCCCAGACCAACCCTCCTCTTTTATTGCCATTACATGGAATACATCAGATAAAGAGTGACTGTGTGAAAAGGCGAAGATGGAATTTGCAGATGCAGAGTGGAGAGGGAAAAAAAAATTACTATAGTCAATGAATCTGCTGATATTTACCATATATAAAGAGAGGGTTCTACTGTAAATGCTGTCAGCTCAAACTCAAAAGATAAAACGGCATCTCCAAACCTAGAAAAATGTATTCTGAGTAGCGGAAGGATAGTATACATTAAGTCACAATTAACAACATAATTAAGAATTCGGCAATAAATGAAGAAAATCGGGCTTTTTCAGTGGATACACTGGGACTGTGGGGGATCCAATAACCTTTAGTTATTGGATCCCCAATAACCCAATAGCCAATAACTCCACTACCAGTCAAATGTTCAAACACACATTTGACTTAAGTGTTTTTCTTCATTTTTATAATTTTCAAAATTGTACGTGAAAACAGATGACATCCAAACTGTGAAAGAACGTGTGCGGAATTATGTACTAAACAAAAAAGGTGTTAACCCAGAACGTGTTTGATATTTCAGGTCGTCCAAATTAGCTACTTTGAGCTTTGATGGCAGCTTTGCATTCTGTCATCAGTTTCATGAGGTAGACACCTGGAACAGCGCTTTGTCAAGAGTGAATTTGCCCCATTTTTTGCTTTCTTAATGTGCTTTAGACCATCGGTTGTCTTGTGCAGGGGGAAGTGTGTGCAGAAAGCCAACAACTTAGGAGGAAAAACTGTTCAGTGAAGAGAAACAACAGTCCATCATTGCTTTAAGAACTGGAGGCCAGTCCATCTGAAAAAAAATCTCAAGAACATTGAAAGTGTCCCCAAGTGCAGTCGCTAAAAGCATGTGATGAAACTTTCTCTCATGAGGACAAAGAAGACCAGAGGTACTTCTGCTGCAGAGGAGAAGTTTATCAGAAACAACCCAGGACACGCAGTGGTCACTTAAACCCAGAAAATCCAGAGTCTTTGTAACTGTACCAGTGATCCTTGTGTCGCCCAGATTGACGGGAAAATTTGCAGCAGAATGCGTCCTTTAGCTGGCGACCATTGGGTACCACTGTGCTTCCATTCTGCAGTCACGGCAACGCCTGCGCCTTTCAACCTTGGCGACCTTTGTGCAACTGTTTTGAACCTCCTCTGAACCATCTTTGAATGATCCATGGTGACAGGTCTGCCTCCTTTGCACCTTCAGTGGCGGCCTTGTCATAATATGGATTTGTGCAGTAGTTGTAGTAGCACTAATAAGGCTATTGACTCTGTACCCATACTATCTCTGCTTAAGACAACTGAGGCATATGAAGAAGGCAAGAAATAAACCCAACGGTGACTTGGCAGCTCCAGAACCAGGTAAATGTACAAGTACACAATGTTAAATACTGGTTACTGTCCTCAACATCAAGAAAAAAGCTCAATGACATGACTATGATTTGCTTACTGCAAGACTTGTAGCTTATTGTTATATTTTTTTTTATTTGCTTGACTATTTTGCTAATTTGGTGGCAGATTTTGTCTGTTCATTTTGTTCAGTCAGTTGATTTGTTTGTTTCTGTTTAGTTGCTCTTTTTTGCTTGGTTTGCTCATTTTTGTTGATTTACAATATTTATATTGATCATTTTTGCAGATTTTGTTGCTTATGTTTTAACTTTTTTTCCCCCTCTTTCATTCAGTTTTATGTTGTCATGTTCATTTTGCTTTTCTCAGTTTGCCTAGTTGTCATGTTCATTTTGCTCAGTTTGTTGTCTTTATTGCAAAATGATTCATGTTGACACTGTGTGAGCACATAGCGACTGTTCTCCATCATTTGGATAACACAGACTCTGTAAAAATGACTCATCCTCATTCAAGTGTGTAGCCAAATGTAACTGAGTAAAAGTACAGGCAAAAGTAAAAAGTAAGAAAAAGTACTCGCCGGTTGTATGTGAAGTTGATGCAGAATGGGGATATTTATTTAGGGGGTTAAAACTGTCTTTAATAATGCAAGTAGGTGCTGTATATAATTAAATCCACTAAAACTAATCTTTCACTTTCAGACACATGTGATATCAGCCTAAAACAACAAATTGGCTGTATATTAGTTCAAATGTCGGTCGAGAAAAACCTTTGATTTGTTTCCAAATTCAACCCAGTTGTAATGTTGCTCCTTGTCCAAATGTTCTGCAGTATTTGACGTTTGATAAAAGGACAGCAACTTTGTAGAAACAGTCCAAGGGTTAAAGCTGCAGTCTGGAATGTTCTTTATATGCACATTATTTGTTTTATCTTTCCCTGTGCACCTTGTCGGGCCCCTGGAGGGTTATGGATTATCACCCACCTGAATGGTTAAAAAACAAGACCCGGCCATGTGTCTGATGGTGATGTATGGCTGGACTCTCTCTAAGTCTAAAGAACTTTTAATCATTTGCACCTGATTCTATTTTTAGGCATTTGAAGGCAGGCTACATTTTCTACACGGGGATAAGCAAGTTTTCAAGTGAAGTTTTTTGCTGTTTGCAGATGGTACCTTTGGAAATGTGTTATTGCTGCCTGATTTATCTTAATTTAAATTAAAATGACGCTTCATGTCCACAGTGTATATCTGTTAATCACATATGCACTGTAAATATTTGGTGACTATGTCATTAAGGAGAGTCGAGTATCAAAGGGTAGGAGATGATTAAAGAGGACTTGATAGATATTATATCTGTTGGTGTTGATAGATTTCAAACAGGAATGAACATGGTTGTTCCATAACATTCTTCTGAATTAGATCAGCTTAAGGTCATGCAGGACTGAGCTCATTATAGACCATGCATTTCTGTTTCATTAATGGCCTGTTCTTTGGAGAAAACTGCACAAAATTAGATTTTAATAAGAATCCTCTGTTCCCTGGGAATAAAGTTGCACTGTAAAGTGGTATCGCATGCTAGTGCCAGCACAAATTAGCAAAAACATTGTATCACCCCTACAAAATAAGCAGTAACATCTCTGTTAGCATCCTAATGGCTGTTTTGGATTTGCGGTGGCATTTCATTGTGTTCTATGCACAGTTAAATGAATCTGGAATATGTAGCGCTTCTGCATAATGGCCAATTACAAGTCCTTTGTAAGTGTAAAAGTACACTCAAAGGAATAGTAAAATGGCAATAATAAAGATGAACACAGACGTTTTCCAGAGACGTTCCCTTCCCAATTAATCCCAGACAGCAAAGCAAAACTTCTGAGTCATTACACAGAGTTTGGCTGTGAACTCTTCCTCCTCGACAAAAACTTATCTACATTCACACACGTTAATTGTATAATATTTGTTTGAACATGTATATCAGAACCGTTTGGTGTTTTGTTCATTTGGTAAAGTTGTCTTTTTTTTTTTGTTTAATTGGCCTCTTCCGTCTCCTCACAGAAACACAAACTGTTTTAAGCAAAGGCACCGACCACCGGAGTCATGCATGACTTGTGATTTGATCTGAGTCATTCTGATTTGAACATTTTGCTGTAGGTGCTGCTGAGTACTTGGTTCAAATGAGTATTTTGTACCTCCAGCAAACTTTTCACAGTGATGCTTTTTGTGTTGATCTGTCAAAATAACCTCCCCTTTTTCATTTAATATTGCCCTAATTTTGCTGGGGTGAGTTTCCCTGACATTGCTCATAACATTTCCTAATTTTGAAAGTGATTGCCTTTGGGTGTCTCTTTGAATAATTAGTCTTTTGTAGCCTTTGTTTCAAGTTTTAAGCACAGACTCTTAATGCGTACTAAACTAGCGAAGCCCTACTGTGTTGAGAGTGAGCGAGAAGGGCTTTGCTTTGGAATCACAGTGCCTTCAGTGACATTTATTCAAAGCTACAGTATGTGACTTCCTGTTGGACTTGATTTGTGCTGCCTATAAGAAATGAGAGCTGATTGATAGATGCATGTTATAATATGTCTCTCTGAGCGGGCACATGCTTATGTACCTCTTATTATAAATTACACTTTTTACCAGAAACACAAAGAGGGCATTCAATCCTTTTCTGTGCAGACCTGCGATTGCACGTGCGAGGAAATGTGTGTAGTCTTTGCATTTGCATCGACGGCATTGTCTCCCTGCGCTGAGATGAGCCCATCTCCAGGGTGCAACTCAAATTGATTAAATCTGCCAGGTAAGTCGAGGGGCAGACTTGAGGCTCCAAGCAATTATTTGACTGTGGCTAAAGCTGGTATAAAGAACAGATCCTCTGCTGCTTGCATACTGACATTTCTGTAATAAAGTAAAGGTGTGTTGTCAAAAAGAACAATGCCAAAGGAATCTCTGGGGAATGCGTAGCCTCAGTGTGACACTCCTTTTAGCACACAAAGAATCAAAATTTGATATATTTCCTATGGTATAAAGTCATCTTATGTTTTGGTGGAATGCATTTGCCAGTAGCATATATATATATATATATATATGTATATATATATGCTGCATGTATATATTCATATTCAATTCACTTTATTCAACTTATTATGTTTGTTCGATTATATTTGACCTCTTTTCATGAGTTGCATTTTTAGGTAGTGCTTGAAAACTCCATGAACTTTGCACATGTAGCACTGGCTGTATGTAGTAGGATTGAGAATACCCACAGAATATTAATATAATATGAGGAGGAAAAATGTGTTCTGGTATGCAAAGTATGTAGCTGAATTAATCCTAAAGCAAAGCAGATGAAATAGAAATAATTTGCATTTGACCTGCAACTTTAAAGGCTACAAATCCATCATTTCTCAGTCTTTTACTAGTGAGTTGTCAGTACAACAGCCTCCAAAATTTTGCAACAGCCCGAACACAATGTAATAGTGTCAAGGCCAGTTAAATTTGATTAATATTTCATGCCAATCGTTCTCATTCTGCAATTATTATTTCCATCACTCCTGTGTGAACCGTACAACGAGCTGTGTTTCTGTCCAGTGTTTGGTGCATTTGTTTCGTTTATGGCGCATTCGGTTCAGTGTCAAACTCTGCAGGGTGGAATCTTTTTCTGTTGAAAGTCCGGCTCCCACAGTGTCTCAGAAAAATTCTGGCCCTTGCACAATTAGTTGATGTTTCCAGCACCAACAGGAAGTCCACCGGTATCAAGTCACTGGTTTTTTTTTTTTTTTTTTTTGGTGTTTATTAACAACAGCAACTTTATATGTGATTGTGACATCTAAAGACCTTTTATGATGAAGTTATGTAATTTTTTGACTTTTCATTGAAGACTGTTGGTGTGTCAAAATTCAATATTTTGCTGTGGAAGCGACAGTTGTTGTGGCCCAAATGTTAAGTTATCTTTATTTTTGACATACAGTACATGTACATATACATGAGATTTGACACATCCCCTTGGGGAGTGGTGGGCAGCTGCTGTGCAGCACCCGGGGAGCATTTGGGGGGTTCAGAGCCTGCAGCGGTGATGTTGAAGGTGCGGATCTTCTGGTCTGAAGCATAGAATGTATGTAAAGGATAGATGAATGAGTTTTTGTGCGAATTCAGTAACTGGAACTAACACTCTACTCTGCATCCAATGAAATGGTGAAACCCCTGCTTTGTACACCTGTTGATCAAAATGGCCATGCTCTTAATTATGCAAAATCTATATCTGGATCATCTAAACTGGTGAGTTATATAAAAATGCAGCCCTAAAGCAGTGTTACAGTGAAAATAAACCAGTGTATTCCCAGGCTTACATGATTATTATTAGTATACATGTAACCTTTTAGACATTAGGGAAATATTCTTTTTCAAGAGTAACTATTAAACTTATAACAAAATAAGATTAAAACTGACATTTTGTGTAACTATCATTTGATTTCATTGCCATGCCTCACTATGAAGAGAAAGTGAGGTCTGTGCTCTGAGTGGTTTCTAGTTGCAGTCGTTTTAAGCCAGGAGTGGCACTTCACTTATTAGGTTTAAGGAGCTAATACTTTTTACATATACCAGGTAGGTTTAGCTATTTTTTTCCCTCAATAAATGAAATCATCCTTTTGAAGACTCTGATTATTTTGTTTAATATTAAATTTTTTTGATGATCTGAAACACTTAATTGTGACAAATCTACAAAAAGTACTGAGTAGTGAAGGGGTCAGATTTGTTCACAGCATTCTATATCGCAGTAACAATAACAACTGACTTGTTGCCCGTCTCTTAAATAAAGTTTCCTTTTTCAAGACACATGAACATGTTCTGAGTAGAGCGGGACTGATCTCTGCGTCACATATGAGGTGTTTTGTTTGCAGGAGGTGACATCTGTGCAGACGGACGAGGGAACAGCTGGCCAGTGTAAGGGGGCAGCCATTAGCTCTCTGCACACATACCTCCCACGAGCACCTGAGAAAGATGGCCAGCAGGCAGAAAGGCTAACATTTAATTGCACTGAAAATGGCCCCTAAAATCTCCCTGATGGCAAGAAAATGGTTGCACTGCAAGATGACAGGAAGTGGACTCAGGTTCCGTAATGGGTTTGACATGCGGAGAAAATGAGAAAACGGTGACAGAGGATGAGTTAGTTACAGCTTAGAGGTCGGTGGACGCACTGCCTGGCAACCCATTCACCAAACTGCACTGTTAAATCAATAATCTAATCAAGTATCGGGTTGGGTAATGCAAAAAAATAAACAAAAAAAAAAAAAACTCCTCGCAATAAGCATCTTCATATCAGCGGATGTTGATAATTGTTAAAGCAAATGTCAAATCTTTATTAAAGTTTAAAAGCTGTGTTTTGGTCTGAGAGGAAGTTGAAAGAGACAATTGTTGTAAAAGACACAACAAGATCAAAACAGCATAAAGGCTGCAAAGAATATATATGTAAATAAAAAAGGTAAATGACAAAAATGACCTCAAGGATTCACTTTTAGATGGTTGAATAGCACTATTGAAGTACTTTCATACATGTTTATTAGTAATTTAATTGCTTCAATTTATAGAGCATAGAGGTAGTTTATTAATGTGTGTAGAGGTGCATGACTGTGTGACATAGTGTGTGAATGTAAACAGAGACACTGTTTATTTTTATTTATTTATGGAGGTTTGCAGCTGATGCGATGCCTAAAGCGTTTATAGCAACTTCTCAACAGGAAACACTCTGATTGGCTGAATCGCGGGTCATGCCCATGGAGACGTGGGATCAGATCCTAACACAAGGCTACTGTAAACACACACTAATGCACTGTTTTATATTGAGTAATATTTTCATTTGGCTCGTGGGGGCAGGACTAATGCTTTAATGCCTGAATGCGATTAGCGCCGTCTGTGATGTCATAAGTCACAAATCACAAATGTTCAACAAAATGTCTTTTTGGGATGATTTCTCAGGACTGATGACACTGACTAATTCAAATGTTCACAGCTTTTATTTTACCACAGGTTTTATAGAAAGTTCAAAAGCCAATAAAGATGCATTTTCACGACATGAGACCTTTTTAAGTCAAAACACTCAAATATGAGAAGATAAACCTCAAAAGCATGTTCATCGGGATACATTATAAAGATATTTACTTCTTTATTCTCCAACAATGCCAAGGCCATATGTCTGAACAAACACAAACACCAAAACCTACTTCTGAATCCCTCACTGTGCAGATCCTCATTTAACCTATTCCATGTTCTTCCAACTCGGCAATATTCACGTTGCCAGGTCGGCTAAATTAGTAATGATCCAACTGCTCCTGAGTACATTGAGGTTTTTTTCCTGCTCCACAGAAGCTTTTCTTGATTTACTCAGGTCTGGTCTGAATTTTCAGTTGTGCCTGTGTGTTGGTAAAAGCAGCCATGGCTGAGTTTTCTTTTCTTTTTTCTGTCAGAATGTTATGTATTTGTGCAATGATGGGAGCTTCTTCATTATTTATAGACAAGAGATATGGTTTAGAATTAAACTTGAATATATCTGAAAATATTGCATTCTTTGCAATGTATG
Organism: Pseudamia nigra; assembly: GCA_029823295.1. Classification (NCBI taxonomy): domain Eukaryota; kingdom Metazoa; phylum Chordata; class Actinopteri; order Kurtiformes; family Apogonidae; genus Pseudamia; species Pseudamia nigra. The sequence continues at coordinate 4,632 of JAQQAE010004393.1, read as the reverse complement.
CTACATGTTATAGAGATACAGGTATCATATATTATGTTGATTATAAATATAATATAGGTATACAATTCAACCTTATGAGCACTGTTTCTCATATTTACTACTTGGGTTCTGAAAATAGTGATTATTAAACAGGTAAGCTTATAGAGATATTTTCATATTGCGGAAACTGCAATGCCATTTCCAACAAAAAAAAAAACAAAAAATTTAAGTTGCTGTGTAAAATGTAAGCAGAAGAAGAATATGATGATTTGCAAAACTTTGAAATCCCATATGTAACTAAAAATAGCCCAAAGAAAGCATCAAATTTTGAAACTGAGAAATTAGATTTTTTTAAATGTGCAGTACGTGCTCATTTTGAATTTGGTTCGAATAACAAATTTCATAAAAGATGGGTCAGTTTAAGTCTGCCGTCAGCTGATGGTGGTGGCGATGAAGGATCTCCTGTAGCAGGGCTGTCAAACTCATGTCATGCAGGGTCTCAGCCCTCCATGGCACCAGTGTGACACCTGTGTCCTATACTGCAGTGTAGTGATGCTAGTCGTGCAGTGCAGCTGCTCCTCTTTCCACTCTAATTGACATCTCTGTCCAATCAAACAATACTGTATCCAGTCATTTTCAATAGAGGAGTCGGCCAGGTCTTACAGAAACTAATGAAGCTAGGCTCTCCAGTCTCCTTCTGGCTCCAGTGCCTCCGACTCACCTGCTTTGTTCTGGAGTGAGTTCACGTCCAGCACTTGGTAGGAAAGACTTGTACCTGAGTCTTGTACCTTTTGCTGTGCAGCTGCCCTGCACAGTCCTTCTCAGATCCAGTGGGATTGGATAGTAAGCTCCACATTTCCTCTGCCTCAGGTTCAGGAGGTCCTATCTGAAATAAACTCTTCTCTCCATATCAATCCAAAATTGATCCCACAAGAGATAAAAAAAATAGTAGTGCATATACAAACATTTTAAGAAAACTGGGAATCTCCGGCTGGAGCGCTGCTGCACTAGAATACCACTTGAAGTTGGAGTTTCAACTCGGTCCGACCTTGACTTTCTGAGATTTAGCAGCTTGGCGTCATAGAATAATCATGGCACCTTATGATATACGTACACACTGTGAATGTGAAAAATGTATTAGTTTTCTTTTAAACCAGATATATCTGTATAGATAAAACCAGGCATCACAATTTAATACAACTTATTACTGATGATATATCGCTATAGTCACTTTTCATAAAATTATCACATTGTTGCATCTTTTATGCCTTTTTATGTGTGAACTCAAACCATTCATAATAATCTTATATTTTCTTCATTTTTCAGGGCCAAAAATCAACCTTTAACTTTGTAACACATAATAATTTGGCATTTACTGTCCATCATGGTAGCGGTTTTGGACATTTGGCCCAATTTTAAGCACAATTATAGTATGCACACAGGACTAAAGAATTCAGGGGTATATCTCAGCCTTGCTTTGACTTTCCCTGTCTTTTCCCCTCTCTATTCTTTTTTTGTTTTGCTAGATGCGTTTTGTCAGACTCTCATGGACACCCTGGAGAGCACACCTGGCCTGCGCTACATTTGGAGCACCTTCAAGCCGCTGCTGCAAGGGAAAGTCCTCTACACACCTGATACACCTGCTGCCCGCCTCATAGTGCAAGAAGTGAGTCCTGAGAGAGAAATGTAAACATCACACATGAGACGGCTTACGTGTTTACACTTAGTTTTCATCTTTTGGAGGTCATCGGTGTAAGTACCATGCTAGGATATCTACAAACGGAATGAGTTACACTTAGCCGCGGCTGTAGCTGCAGGCATCGTGTTTGCAGGTTGTCCATCCATCCCGCTGAGTCAGTCCAAGTAACAGCTTGACTGATTGGAGAGTGAACACGAGAAAACATCTGTCAGTCCATTATTCAACCATTATGCAATACCATACTCCTCTAAGGCAACATCCAAACGATTACTTTTTCTTTTTTTAATACAATGGAACCTTGGGTTACGTGATTAATCTGTTCCGGAATCAAGCTCGTGAAACAAAAAACTTATGAGCCTGGACCAGTTTCCCATAAGAATACATGTAAAAGCAATTAATCTGTTCCAACACCAAAGAAGACTCCCATATACACATCTGTAGGTGCATGCAAGGTTTCTGCAAAAGAATGTTTATTCATTATTGTTATTTGAAAAGGAAGTTATGTTAATTATCTGGAAAAGGAATGCATGAAATTAGTTTTATAATGACACGTTACCTTGGGGACAGATGGCTGCAGGTGAAGGAGGCTTGATGGTGGAGGAGGAGGAGGAGGGAGGAGGAGGGAGCAAAGCAGACACTTGATGTACACTTACTAAAGGTAAACAGTAAACTTAATCTGAGAAAGAACTTAACACTAACTTAACACTATTTTTTTATTTTCTATTTTGTGATTTTTATTTTACGTTTTCTGTTTCAAAATTTTGTTTTCTTTTCTGATTTTCATTTACTTGTTTTGGCCTGTTTCGCCACACTTTCATCATCATCAGCATCATCACTTTCAGTAGGTAATAATCTTTTGCTAAAATAGCGAATCCAAAGAGGTTTTGCCTCTGCCTGCTCCTTAAAATGCCATTCACCTGGTCTAAAACGGGGTGTTTTTTTTATGAACCCCTGGAGCAGTTCATGGTGCCACAACATTGTCGTATCCTCCTCCTCATCATCCTCCTCTCCGCTGCTCTGTTGATCTCGTGTTTCACCTGCATCCAGATCATGTTACGGGTTTTCTTCTCACCACTAGCATCCTTCTTAAGTCCCATGAAGAAAAAACACAAAACGAAGCACTATTTCAGGTAAAAAAAAAAGGCACAAATATGAAGCACAATACAGCGCAAGTTTCACGTCTACGTTTCCGGTCGGTCGGACTCTCCTCTCACGCTCTTGAACTATTTTACACGCGACTCGAGTTGTTGCTCGTGAGCTGGTACAAAATTTTGCCCGATGTCTTCCTTGTAACCCGAAAAATTTATATGCTGATGCGCTCGTCACCCGGGTTTCCACTGTGTACTGTTTTATAATGAAAACAAGCTGCCCACGCTAGAGACATTTTAACACACCTGGAATACATATTACACAATCAGAGTAAAAACACTTCTGAACATGGGATGATGACAACACAGTGAAAATGCAGCTTTTCTTTTTAATCAATAGCAACAGTAAGTAGAGAATTCAATGGCACACCATCTGCTATGATTGACAACAATACTTTAGTTTCCATTTTGAATTAACAGCTGGTCATGTGTACTGAAGGTTACACAGCAGAACGGTGTCGACGATAAGTGTAAACCAGGGGTGTCAAATTCATTCCCAGCGGGGGGCCGGATTTGGAACCTGGGTTGACGTCAGGTGCCGGACGTCGCCAGTGTTTCTGTAACAGACCTACACTGTCTATGTTTTAATCAGGAGTATTGTAGCTATTGTAATGTATTGTATATAATGCATTATATATACATTAATATGAGCAAAATTAGCGTGAACGTCATGATATGTAAATGTAGAACAAACAAACAAACCAATTTGAAAATGAGAGCTCATATATAAAATATAAAAGTATTAATTTTCTGTTTTCGCTGTATGAGCCATTTATTCACGGAGTCATTGCCACTGAAAAAGGTTTAATCACAAAAATACAATGAAAATCTAAATGACATAGGGAATATTTAAATCATACATGGCCTCCCCTGTGTTGACTGTCATCGTATTTTCAGGCTCCTTTGCTCCTCAGTGTTTCCTGGTGTGTGAGGCGCTGATGCTCACCTGTGCAGATGTGTGACTTCTCCAAATCCTCTGCATTGATCGGCTCTTTTCACTGAACATCACAGGTGTTATCAGTCCCATCAGTCTGTCCCAACACAGTTTAATTTAAATTCCACATTGGTACTTCACCAAGTACGTTCTTTTTGTGCCTCTGACGTGCATTAAATCCCAAAAGCTTTTAGCACATCTGCAGATGGCGACTGGGAGACGTACAGTGTCACTGCTCTCAGTTCGTCTTTTCTCTTCTCCATCAACGCTGCGCTGTGAAGTTCATGTACATGATCAGTAACAGTATTTCTTCTGAGGCTACTGTATATTGAGAAATGTTTGCTTCTGGTCTGGACACATGATTCATCCAGCACAGCTTCACAAACTCCGCCAGTAAAAGGCTGAAGTAGAAGGTGTCCCTGAGCTCATACCGTCATTAATAAGGCTGTGATAAATCTGTCTTTCACATCACATCACATATTTTGTGAACACAGTCTGATGTGACAGGTTCTTTTGAACTCGTACATTCTGCGGTAGGGAAGCTAGCACTGTTGCAATGCATTGTGGGATTTGTGTAGTGACGTGCGGTCAGGGGAGGCAGGTGAGGCACATATCTAAACTGAAAGAATTTTCTGGACTTTCAATCGAAGCAGGAGATAATAATTAAAGGAAGACGAACGCCGGAGCTAAAGGTTTGCTTAGAACCACGGGACAGAAGACGGACTGGTTCATATGAAAGGCTGGATGTGTGGACGTCAGCGACAAACCACCTGTTCTGCTTTTCCTGCCTCTTGCTTTCAACTTGTGACAATGTCTGGACTCAGATGGGAGACTGTGACCTGAAGAATTTGCAGAGAAGCCTCATCAAATAT
>JAQQAE010004392.1:0-18837 GCA_029823295.1 Pseudamia nigra | reverse complement strand
GGAAAAAGTTGTGAATTTATTTATCTTGGTGTCACCTTTTTACCTCACAAAAACCTGGCATTTGAACAGGGGTGTGTGGACTTTTGAGATCCACTGTACATTCTCCTCATCAGCAGATCACAGTTTACATCAGGATGTCACTGCAGCTCTCCATTTTCTGAAAAACTGAGGAGGTTTGATGAAAACATGACCAAAGCGTTTTATAGTCACAATATCAGCCAGTGCAGTGCATGATCACAAATGTCTACAGTTCAGAAGTCCCTGGGAGGAGGATTTTGGTGATCTAAATGTTCATTTTTGTTAATTATTTATTTAATTTGGTTGTTTTTGTTAATTACGTTGCCATTTTTTTGTTGATTTTGTGGATATTTCATGATTATTTTGCTAATATTGTTTGTTTTTGTTAATTATTATGCTAATTTTCTGTTAATTGTGTGATCATTTAGATAACTTTTGACGTGTTTGTTCATTTTGGAGATAATTTGGATGTTTTGTGTTACATTTTTACTGCTGCTGTTCATTTTTTAATTGATTTTTACTAACTTTGTTTCTTTTTGTTACTTTTAATGCCTGACACTCATTTTGGATTTAAATGCATAAACTGAAAAAATAAAGAAGACCTCTGGTGATCATTTGGATTTAGTAACAATGCACATTGCATTCTTTCCTTTGTTTTTGCTTGTTTGAGTTGGTATGGTTTATCAAGAATCAGTGGGATTCCCTTTCTAATGAAACAAACTGACTCAAATCAAAATTGCAAACTGGAATAATGACAATACGGCTTTTTCACCAAATCATTCAGAACCAGATTGAAAATTGAAGAGGGTCATTTCTTTGGCTGAGATTTAGATGAATCACACATTCAGCTATTGAGTTTCATTTGTCTGATTTATTACAGTAAAAGCATCAGTAAGTTAATTAATCACAAGAGCAGATAGTGACTCAAGATTAATGGTAAAGAGTAAAAAGATACAGAAATATAAATTACTAATGTGATTATTATATGGGGTGCTGTTATTATTGTGTCCGACAGAAACAAGTGCACAAGTGCAACACTAATGCTCATATTATGCTGCCATTTTTTTCTCCTTTTCAGCTGACATTTTAGAATCTGTCTAAATGTAGGTGTTGATGTCAGTGCTGATTTGTCATCTGTAATATGAGCATTATGTGTATTTGTCCCCCACAATGAAACTGTTTCAATTTATGGTTTATTGCTTGTAATTCTCCAAAACCCCTAATTTTCATAAATAATGATACTTGTTCTCGCTTTGGAATAATTTCTGATCATTTTACGGATGCTTTTTTTGTTCTTTTTTTTTGTTCTTTTTTGAGTATTTTGCTGATGACATTGTTCATTTTGTGTCCATTTTTCTGATTATTTTTCCTACTTTTTATTCAGTTTTCTTCTCTTTTTTGCATGTTTTGTTCATCTTGGTGCTTACTTTGCTCATTTTATCGAAATTTTCATTTTTTTCCCATTTTTCTTCATTTGTGAGGATAATTTATCCCCTTTCATTTGTTTATTTTTGATTGTTTTGCTGCGTCTTTTATTTTTGATCATTTTCTTGATTATTTTTGATCAATTTTTGTCAAATATTGCTAACTTTTTTCCCTTATTTTGTTCATTATGATTACTTCATGTCCTTCAGTTCTTTAATTATTTTTGTTCATTTTTGTTAACCTCTGTTCATTTCGTGCATTGCCCTGTCCCTTTTTATATTATTTTGTTGCCTTTTTTAATCATTTGCTCAATTATTTTCTTGTGTATCTTTTTCCACTTTATAAACTTATGCAAAAAGCCACAAACTAATGCAACTACAATACCAGAATATGAAGTACTTTAACCCTATAAAGCCTGACCCAAGAAATAATGCACAGAAAATTCAGATTTTTTAAAAATCTGAAGCCTTTATTTGCTCCTTTAACTAAATTAAAATAAACAAAAACAATTTGCATCTATGTTTTTCTTATTTGTTTCATTTGCTTCCACCTGGGGGCAAAAGACAAGTAACAGATTCTATTTAACAGGGTTTGAGCATTTGGCATTATAGGGTTACGCTCAAAGTTTCTGGGGGAACCAGAAATGCCATAATAAAAACGTCCCCCTCAGTGTCCAAAACAAAATGTACGTCCTAGTGCCTAAGTAGCTAATAACTGATTATGTGATCTGTGGTTTTGGCTGATAAGAAGAACAAAGTGTGCCGATTGTAGAGAAACAAAAAGGGAGCACCTGTATTTCCATCATCCAGTCATCTAACACCTCCAGGATTCCTCTTGTGTTTCTCCAGAGGTGTTTTCCAGTCATACACACATATGGACTGCAGGCCAGTAACTGTCAAGTGTTTACACAGTGCATGAGACAGTGCTTATTCACTGTCTCGCAAGGTGTTAACTTCTCATCCATGTGGCAGCCCCCCCTCCCCCCCATCACCACCACGTCTCTGAGCTTTACTGCTGAGCCAGCCACACATTGCACACTACAATCCGTCTGTGGCTTTGAGTTGCTGAGACATGATTGTCCATAGGTGGGAGAAACATGTCTATCAGTGGTGACAGGTGGATATTTTCACATTGTACAAGAACAGAAGGATGATATTTGTATTTTGGAATATTGTTGTGATCTTTTGTGACCAACACACTGTTCATGATCATGATCACATTGTTGGATGGTTATTAGGTGACATTTTAGGTTAGGGGACACGTAATAGCTATTAATTAGTTGCTTATCAGTGTGGTATTTTTTGTGCATTGGTCTGTTAGGGTTAGATGTCATTGAAGTGTCAAATTATTAATGTAATAGGTATAAAAAACAGGTCACTTTGGAATAGAGAATACAACCTTAGTTACAAAGACTTGGATTTGGAAACTATTAATACACTCAAGATATTTAATAACTCACCACCACTTTTATTTATAAAATCAGATGTGTAGTTTGTGTTGTATTTACATGACCACACATATATTATTCCTGGCCACCTTTTAATGAATATTCTAACTTAATCAGTTACAAAACAAATTCAAAAGGACCAAAAAATGTCACGCGTGTCTCCACTGTTGCCATGGTGGCAGGTCCTGGAACTCTGGAACCTGGTTTCTTGTAGCTATTTGTGGTTGACCAGGTCATGGTTGGTTTGTTGTTGTTCCTCTGGCCAAAGAATGCTGGTGTTAATGAACTGATGGATATTTTCTGTTCTTGCAACTTGTCTGGTGGTCTGCCCTTCATTTTAGCATTGAAATGTTTGGAGATACTGTAGAAGTCAGTTTCCAGTTTCCATTAAGTTCCTAAGAAAATAGCAAATGGGTGATGACAGATGAGTAATATACACAGTTTGTTTACATTTCTCTTATCTATTTAATATGGGGAATGCTGCAATTATTTGCATTTTCTTTTTACAGATGTAGATAAATGCTCATATGCTATGATGCTGGATCTTGATTGTGATGAATAAAAAGCCAGATTCCACTGTTCTGACTACATAAAAGTTCATTTTTATACACATAGTGCATAAAACATTTAGCAAAAATTAGATTTTAAATGTACAGTTATACTTTGGGAACTTAATTGAATAACTTTGTGTAAGTCATAATTGGATTATCAAGTTCAGAGCTGGATGGCACAGTGGTGCAGTGGTTAGCACCAGGAACAGCACGATGATCCTGGGTTTGTCCCCAATTCAAGCTTTTCTGTGTGGAGTCTGCATGTGTAGCTTCTCTCCAGGTGCTATGGCTGCCTCCAGCAACCAAAAACATGCACTATGGGTTGTGTTAACTGGTTACTCTAAATTGCCCGTAGGTGTGATTGTGGTCAGTATAATAATAGTTTGGAGTAGATAAAGATGATGGCCTGATGATAGTATCATACCCTGTCTTAATCCCTGAAAAAACTGACAGTACCAAAAATTAGCAAAATTATTGTTGACCTTATTAGAAAGGATAACCGTTGGACGGGGCATCACGCTCAGTAATTAATCAATAAATCAGATATTATGTTTGTGTAACATCAGTAATTCCATTTGAGAGGTAGCTGTCGGACACTATTGGAGATGTGTTTTCCTGATTCCAAGCCAGTTAATTGATCTAAAACAAATATGAAAAATGGAGAATAACAACTGAAGTCAGACAATGTTTGAATTGGTTTGACTCTATATTTAATCTGTGACCACTAGCTAAGCCAACAGGCCATAAGCTTATGCCAACATGTCTGAAAATAAAGGAAAAAATGAAAAAAGATAGATAGGAAGAATTCAAAGCAGTCAAGATTACATTTCAAACACCCGTCCAATGTTGTAACATTATTTTCTCTGTCACAGAAAACCAGCTTATTTGGATTTTAGTAGTACTGTAGCTTCATGCAGCACAGCAAGTTCTGTGTACCGAATTGTCAGTGTTATTTCAGTGGACACTGTTACCTGACATATGCCTTAATCTCTGAGATAATGCTGGAGAAATGTGTCGCTGTTGTACTGATATTTATAGACCTGATTTTGCCTAAGGCTTCCTCAAGGAGTGTTTGTCCTTTCTCCTACTCAGGGACACCTTAACTGTAATGCTTTGATTCATGGCAGCATTAAAAGGTTCAGCATGAGTGTCACTGTCGACAGCAGACTATTGATGATTAGAATGAGATGTGTCTTTTCACATTTTTCGCTTTTATTTAAATTTGGCCAAGTTATCACCTTATCTTTTAACTGCCACGTCCTTCTTTTATATGGCAGACCTTGAACTGAATACAAAAGCTGAAAGCGCAATCAGGTTATCCAGTATTAGATGAACAGGCTCATGAAACCAAACCTGTTTAAGTCTTGACACAGCTGAAACAGATGGCATTTTACTGAGTCACTGAGTCTGCCTCTAGAGCCTTCATCAATGGGGTAAACTCACCAACAGGGACCAGCTCATTCAGCTTTAAATTATTCTGCAGTGAGATCAATGACTGTGAGCAAAGTGCAGGAAATCACTTCGGTTTTGTGTTCAGGCTCAAACAGCAAAAGCAACATCCTCAGACTGTAGCTGTAATTTCCATAAACTTAGCATACATCCTACATTGTGCATTTTCTTAGATGCGTGGACTGTAATTTGCAAGGCATTTATTGATGACACGGATAACAAGGATCTTAAAACAATGCAGGAAAACGTATTGAATTGGAATGTTTGCAGCATAAGGAATACTTTACTTAGTGTAGTATTGATTTATCAGTTTGAGCCAGTTGAAAGTAGTTTTTTAATGTTGCAGATGCACAGGAAGCATATCTATATGTTTAATGAGAGGCCTGTCATTTATAAGACTGTTGTGTTTCTAAATAAAGAGCAGCTGATGTATCGATCACTTGTGGTCAATATATGTAGTTTTGCTTGTTAAAAGCAATAATGACCTAATCACTTACAGTACCACATGAGGAGACCTGTCATAATTAACCACCAAGGTGGTTAATGTTTTTGTCTGTTTGTTACCAACTTTATGCAAAAAGTAATAAAACATATTTATGAAATTTCAGGGAATGATAGAACAGATGATTAGATTTGGTGATGATCCAAATCATAATGTGGATGCTGGATTTTTGTAACGATTGCCAATAGCTTGAATAAATATATATGGCTAAACAGCTCCATCTGGTGTCAATACGAGGAACTGCAACTTGAATTTGCACAGATAGTTTTAACTCATCCTCGCAGTAAAAACACTGGTCAGGTTACTTAAATTTACCATGGCTGCATTCTGTTCCGGTGCATTACTGCCAGCATTTTTGGTTTGGTTTTGCTCCTTTACATGGAAATGATCCCTCATTAATGTTATTAAGATCTGAATTTGAAGGTATATTTCCTGATGATTGTGTTACTCCATCTCCCCATTTACATGCGGCCACTGCCAGAACAAAGGAACATGACCTCATTAGAAGACTGATGTGTTCGCTTGGTCATTACTTTAAACAAGCTGTCTTTTTTTTTTAAACATCCTGCAAACCAAGGTCAGGAGGTGTTACGCACATTTATAGTGCTGTTGCAACATCACACTGAGCAGCAAAGGGGCACAAGGTTACATCTGGTTTATCACCAAAGTTTGTAAATGTTGTTGCTGTGAATGTGAATGCATTTTACTTTTTGTCTTTTAGTATGAAAATAACATGAATTTAAAAATCCACCATCATCCCTTTGGATTTTAAAAAAATCTTCTTCAACATAGTTTTTGATATTCAAGGTCCTAAACTGCCTTAAAATGCTTGCAGTCGTCACACTGAAATGAATGTATGGGGTTATGTTTGGTTTTACTGGCGTTTTCTAGCATGCCATAATGAACATTTCCATTTTCCTATACATTTTAGAGCTGATTTGTCTAATCTGTGGATAGATCTGGACCATGTCATCACACAACATTGACTTGTCCGTAAATACAGTATTTCCTGTTGTCACGTGTATAAGTTTCTATTGCCACATTCATGAATTGAGTGCTTAAAAATGCTTACAAATGCTGCTTAATTGCCCTGCGTTTTGTTAATGTTGTATTTAGTCAAATGGACATCTGCCCAAAAACATATGATTGCCTGTCCTGTTCTTGAGATATTTTTACTCCTACTAATACGACTGGACTAAAGCACCAGAAATGACTCAGACATTTTGATAATTGCACAAAATGGAATTGAGCAGATACAAAACATAGGAAGACAGAGTTATGAAACTGTTTTTGTTATGTTATTCCTGTTTTTTTCTATGCCACCTTCTGCTGGCACAAGAGCTGATGAAATTTTATGTTATTCAAGAAACACTTCATATTAAAATTTAGTGGTTTTAATTTTAATTTATCATATAAACACTTCTTCATGTATACAAAATCAGGGAAAAAATGTTAGGTTTACTGTGTTCTCCTTGCCTACAGTTAAGATGCAGTAGATAATCTGGCCCTTAGACAGTTTGTATTTGTTAAAGGGCAGAGTATGTAACATTTTCCTCAAAAACACCACATAGACTCATTCATTAATGGTGTTCTCTCAGTGCGTGGTGGTCTTCAACTATAAAGACCTTCTGCTCTGCATGTATTTTCTGTTTTCTTCTGGTTTTGCTTTGTGATGGGGGGGGGGTAACAATGGGTTAGAAGAGTAAAAAGCCACATTCCCAGAACTGAGCTCTTGGGGGAACGCAATTTTGGGGACATAGCAAAAACCTCTGCAGTCAATTAGCATACAGTTGCATCATGACATTCATATACAAAGCATTTTACAGAGGGCATTGTTAGTGTGTGAGGATAAAACTTCATGCATGTCCTTGGATGTGTATGTGTGCTGCAAGCCCTTCAAAGTGCTCGAGCTCTGCCCCCAGCCAGCGTGTCCCAGTGATAACACAACACCACAGCAGGTTGCCATGGTAGCATACGTCAGAGCATTTCATTTGTATCATCTCTGGGTGATTGTGAGAAGAGGGGGGAGGATGGGGGTTAGTGAGTGTAATACACATTGCTCTCCAGGGAATTTGCAGCTGCCTGACTTTGGCCTCGCCATTAGTGTAGGGGAAGCCAAAATACAAAGATAATATGCAATTCCTTTTCTCCGAGGCAGATAAGTGATTTCCCCTCTATGAGTCCATCTGATCCAATCCAAATTGTGCGTTTCTTGCCCTCACGTTCTGTCAAGCGCCTTGTAGAGCCATCAGCAGCTCCGTGTTGTTAACCATCCTTCGATTCATCTCAGAAATTGTCCCATGCTCAGCGGCAATGGCTCTACCCACTTGATCAATTTGCAGAGCCAGCTTCTGGGGGCTTTAAACGGTTGCCTCCGTCTTCTTAATAGAACGATACACCAGGAAAACACAAAACCCAATCAGCAGAAATCCTGTTATCATAGTTCTGAATAGTCCTCGATATCTTCAATTGACATCAGTGCGAGCCTGATTACTTTCCAATTCTCCCAGGAATCTCTAATCTACACTGCAGCAAACGTCCCATCTGGACACGCGGTTTCCCCCGAACCCATTTTGTAGTCATAAAAAGGGTGTCAATTGTGTTGAGGGTCTAGCTCAGGGGTTGGGAACCTATGGCTCGTGAGCCAGATGTGGCTCATTTGATGACTGCATCTGGCTTGCAGATAAATCTTAGCTGACATTTCTTAACACGATAACTAATGAATAATTTTAATACATTCATTTTCTGCCACACTTGTTCAGGGCTGCTGGTGGCTGGAGCCAATCTGTTAAGCGCCCTGCTGCCTGCGACCCACTCTGGGGACAGTGGCAGATGGGGAGTTTGACTGGGGCGGTACGCATGTCAAACGGTAACGCAGGTGTCCTAAAGTGAGCTCGGGGAGGACAGAAACCTCCCACGGAGGCCCCGCTTTCACAGTCTGTATTTATACTGAAAATCCAGATCAAGCGAGCTTTTGCCCTTCTGCTCCACGGGAGGTTTCTGTCCTCCCTGAGCTCAGCTTTGGACACCTGCGTTATTGTTAGACATGTGTACTGCCCCAGTCAAACTCCCCACCTACCACTGTCCCCGGAGTGGGTCGCGGGTGGCCGCGCACTTGACACCAGAAGCGAGAGCCCGCTCGGGGCTCACCTCATCGGGTAAATGACGTGCAAATGTGTTGCCGCTGACACATTCAGTGTTAAAGGGATAATGCGGGAGCCTACATGAGTTGTCGTGAGGTCAAGAAGTAACTTTCCCTTCTTTCAATTGAATAGTCAGCTAATTTATTCAGAGCAAACCCTTTTGACGATGAAGATGGTGAAAAGAAAAAAAGATGACGAGTATCGTACATTTCAGCACGAATGGACAGAGGAATTCGCCTTTGTGGACAGAGCAGGTTTTGCATTGTGCCTAATATGCATTGATAAAATTTCATCAATGAAACGGTCAAATATAGAGTGACACTTCAACACACGCCATGCTACGTTTGCATCGAAATATCCATGTGTGCAGTCATTCTCACATCTGAAAAAACATCAAGATCAAGTTTAACGGATGAAAACCTCAACACCTGCATGAAGCTTCACCTCACCGTGTGTCAACCAGATGATAAGGCCGTTAGCAAAAGCATCCAACACCAGAAGTCACATTAATGGTAAGAAGTATTTTATTTATTATCAGTTTGCTTCAGTATCACAACGTTATTAAAAAGAATAAATTCAGAGACTTATTATACTCTTCAATTGTAGGTTTTACTTAAAAATTCACACATTTAGTTGTATTAATGTTAAAAAATATCACATGGCTCTCACAGAAATACATTTAAAAATATGTGGCTTTCATGGCTCTCTCAGCCAAAAAGGTTTCCGACATCTAGTCTAACTGATCAATTCCATGGTGATTTTAGGTTTAGCGAGCAATGCTGAGAGGGCTGAAAAGCATACAAACAACAAAGGACACTGGCAAGCAGTGAAGCTTGGGGAGGAGAGCAGGAGAGATGCGTCCGCCCTCTTCAGGAGCCAGAAGAGAAGACATATAGATATTTCTCACACTTACAGTGGGGCAAAAAAAGTATTTAGTCAGACACCAAATACCAGCAACATGGTGTGAAAACCTTGTGAAGACTTACAGAAAAAGTTTGAGCTCTGTCATTGCCAACGAAGGGAATATAACAAAGTATTGAGATGAACTTTTGTTATTGACCAAGTACTTATTTAACCGAGGAATTTATGTACCAATTAATTCATTAAAAATCCTACAATGTGATTTTCTGGATTTTTTTTCTCATTCTGTCTCTCATAGTTGAAGTGAACATATTACAGACAAATTACAGGCCTCTGTCATCTTTTTAAGTGGGAGAACTTGCACAATTGGTGGCTGACTAAATACTCTTTTGCCCCACTGTAAATGTTTCAGATCATCAAACAAATTTAAATAATAAATTTAAGAAAACACAATGCAATTTTTAAATGAAAGTTTTTATTTTTAAGGGGGATAAAATCCAAACCCACATGGCCTTGTGTGAAAATGCTCACACACGCACGCACGCGCACAGTGTAAAGCGCTTTGAGTGCCGTAGGGTAGAAAGGCACTATATAAGTGCAAGACCATTTACATACACACAAATTTGGAAAATTAGGTTTAATTTTTCAACTGCCGCACCTGTTCTCAATCAAGAAATCACTTAAGTAGGACCTGCCTGACAAAGTGAAGTAGACCAAATGATCCTCAAAAGCTAGACATTATGCTGAAATCCAAAGAAATTCAGAGACAAGTGAGGAACAAAGTAATCTATTAGTCTGGAAAATGTTATAAAGCCATTTCTGAAACTTTGGGACCCTAACGAACCACAGTGAGATCCACTATCCACAAATGGCGAAATCATGGAACAGTGGTGGACTTTCCCAGGAGTGGCCAGCCTACCATAATTACCTCAAGAGTTCACAAAAGACCCCACAACAACATCCAAAGAACTGCAGGCCTTACTTCCCTCAGTTAAGGTCAGTGTTCATGACTCCACCATAACAAAGAGTCTGAGCAAAAATGTCCTGCATGGCAGAGTTCCAAGATAAAAACCACTGCTGACCAAAAAGAACATAAATGCTCATCTCAGTTTTGCCAGAAAACATGATGATTCTCAAGACTTCAATACTCTGTGGAGTGACAAGACAAAAGTTGAACTTTTTGGAAGGTGTGTGTCCCATTACATCTGGTGTAAAAGTAACACAGCATTTCAGTAAGGAAACATCATATCAACAGTAAAATATGGTGGTAGTGTGATGGTCTGGGGTGGTTTTGCTGCTCCAGGACCTGGAAGACTTGCTGAGCTAAATGGAACCATGAATTCTGCTTCTACCAAAAAATCCTGAAGGAGAATGTCCAGCCATCGGTTTGTGACCTCAAGCTGAAACACAGTTGGGTTCTACAGCAGGACAATGATCCAAAACACACCAGCAAGTCCACCTTTGAGTGGCTTAAGAAAAAACAAAGTCCTGACCTGAATCCTATTAAGATGCTATGGCATGATCTTAAAAAGGCGGTCCATGTTGGAAAACCCTCCAATGTGGCTGAATTACAACAATTCTGCAAAGATGAGTGGACGAAAATTTTGCCACAGCGCTGTAAAAGACTCATTACTCATCATGCCAGTTACTACAAGTGCTTGATTGCAGTTGTTGCTGCTAAGGGTAGCCCAAGCAATTATTAGATTTACGGGGCAAACACTTTTCTGCACCGGGCCATTTTTTTCTCCTTGAAAATAAAAACCTTCATTTAAAAACAAAAAGTTTTGTGTTTTTTATGTTTTCTTATTTATTTATTAAGAACTTTTTACAGCACTGTATGTGCCAGGGCAGAAAGCAGAAAATTAGGTTTTGTTGTCTGTATTATGCATTCGCTCATTTAATGCATTGTAATGCTTGCTTGACCTTTGCTGCTCTCTTGCACTGCTACTTAGTGGAGAGGGGGTAGAGTCTGCAAGCAGAGGTTCAAAACAAATGCTACACCATGTTTTTAAAAAAATACCTTTTTCATTAGTCAAATGTTTTGACACACCTTCTCTGTCAATGTTATTTATTTTCATCATCTTTTATGCTGCTACACACCAAAACTGTCCCTGGTTTTTGAGGCAATTGTGCAACAGAGGTAGCTCTGGGACTGCCTTTTCTGGGACAGTCTTATGGACTGTCTTTTCTCTTTACTTAACTGTGTGTTTCTTGCTATAATATGGATTTGTACACTAGTTGTAGTAGCACTAATAGAGCTATTTATCTGATGGTCTAAAGCACAATTATAAGGCAAGAAATGGCACAAATTAAGCCAAATGTGAAAAATCTAAAATATAAAACACATTCTGAGTTGTTCAACACTTTTTTGTTTACTAGATATTTTCTATACACTTTTTTTCCCTGTTTGGATGTCTTTAATGTTAATATTATATATTATTATTATTATATTGCTGTTATTATAATCAATATTAATGTACAATGTTGGTAATAGAAATAATTAATAAAAACACTGACAATATTCAGAGCTAAACATGGGCAAAACACATTTTTACATGAAAGGTACATGCAAGCATTTAGCCAGCAAGATGATGTAATCATGCATTGCAGATTTTCCACATATTGTGCAGGTCCTGTATCGAGAGTATCAAAACATTGCCTAATGCAAATGTGCCAAACCTGAGTACACAAAACATATTTACTGTTATCCAAGAAGTGTAAGAACCAAAGAGTTGATGAAGTAAATAAAATAAGGCTGTTTATCTAAAGTATGCGCAGCAGCAGTTAAAGAAAAGTGCATACATTTGCACAAACTCATGCATCTCACAGCAGCACAGCAGGAGAATGAATGCTAACCCCATGGTTCCTTATCATCCCCTCGGTGGGACCACGGCATGATCTCTTACCTGTCCCTTCCTGACCCTCCCGTCCCTCTACTCCAGAGACGTCACTTTGATTTACAGACCTACTCGAAGCAGGAAGAGCATAGTCAGGAGAAAGCTAATGGACTGGAAATGCTGAGAGAGCAGGAGGGATTTGAACCGGGCAGTATGTTTTTCTAAATGTGTGGTACAAGGGAAAGAATAAAATAGTGTATTTCTTTTGTTTTCCTCTTTCTGTCAGGCTACAGGACAGATGGCCAGATCTATATGTATCTCCTGTTATCCTCTTCTTATCCTGAAGAAGTGAGTGGATTTGTCCTGACACAGGGCTTTGTTTTATTCCTCGCTAGGAGCCAGACAGCTGGGAAATCATAGAGGGGCTGAAAATTGGTCAGAGCAATGTCCAGAGGCCAGATAAACATGAAGGTTTCATGTTGAAGAAACGGAAATGGCCCCTGAAAGGCTGGCATAAGGTAAGATCCTGTAGTAAATATTAAACACAATAGCTTTTGTTGCTAGAGAAATAATGTGAAGGTGAACTGCTCCTAGAATGTGAAACAGTATGCTGTCTAGTGAAATGCTTTTGCTGGAAATACGTCCCCCTTTTATGCACTTTGCTTTACATGCTGTGGACCCCTCCGATACATAAAATACAGTCATCACCCCTAGGACCAGTGTAACTTACTTCTTTAAGGAAACAAGTCCATGTGTGTAGCACATTTGCATGAACACCACTACAGGGACATATCACCACTGTAGAAAACTAAGCATTTTGTATTTGATCTGCAATATTAGCACGTCCAAACACATCATTGCTGACATGGTGTTTCAGCATCTGTCATTCCTTTTATCTAACAGACACATTCTTTTTTTGTACATCTCTTCCCTGCAGCGATTTTTTGTTCTGGACAATGGTATCCTGAAGTACTCCAAGTCCCCCATTGATGTAAGTAACTCTGACTCTTACCCACAGGCAGAAACAGAGCAGCCTGCCCTGACATCAGCTCAGCCTGGCTGTGAGTCAGCACCAACATCTGCAACACGGGTCACGATGTTCAGTGTGTTCTGCAGCACCGCACATCACTCTGAGAGAAAAGGAGAATTTAAATGACAGAAGATGGGAAATCAGTCACCTCAAAATTGTCTGATGACTTTTATTTATTTCATCAATAAGCAGCAACTAAGAAAGAGTTACTGTAGTCTTAAAATTGTGTTACTTTTATTTTTATTCAGTCAGTTCAATTTTTCATTTCTGTTTAGTTTCAGGTAGTTTTATAGGTGCATATGTAGTTTAGTTTAACTCTCTGACTTTTTAAATGAAGTGACAGGTCATTGAGTTGTACATTTTGTTACAGTATCTTATCCTTTATAAAAAGACACTACTCAGTCTCCACATGTAATGTATTTTCACTATCTTTGAACCCAGTTTTTGAATAATCTAAGGGCAGGGGTCAGGCTACAATCTAAAGCAGTGATTCTCAACTGGTGGGTCGCGACCCACTTTTGGGTCACGGACCCATTTTCAGTGAGTCGTGGGCCTTTGCCTTGGCAAAAAAATGTTAAGAAAAAATCAACAATGTGTCATCTATTCACACTCCTTAACAGTAGGCGGTGATAATGCCCTGTAATGCAAGTGGGCACCTGCCATTCCACACTATAGAAGAAGAACCGCAAAGTTTATTTACATATCAATGGGCAATGACCCGGGCTGTTCATTGACACAGATGTGGAAGTAACTTTAAGTTGTAATACCAGCGCTTGGCCACTGGGAAACTTCATCCAGCTCTAAGAAGATTTTTTCCCATAGAGATACATTCAACTTCTATCTGAAAATACTCAGCGAATAAATTTTTGTCATGAGTCATTATGGTCTCAAACGTTTTATTTGGACCCTCTAATAAGTAATATGGTGGTCCATCTTTAACTTTTTGCTCCGTTATTAAGATATTACTGCAAATAATCCAATAAATCACTGCCATGCTGGGGTTTGATTGATATGTTGCTATGGTAACTTAACTCGCTAGTGAAGTCGGACCGATTCAGACTAGGGCTGAATGATTAATTGTGTTTATGATAAGATCGCGATATGATAAAAGTCAATTTTCTAGCTGCAAAGGTTGTGATTTGAGTGGTCACATGACCTGGTCATGTGACTTCCAAGCAAGCAAAGCAGGCAGGTAGAGGAGTCAATGCTTGCTTTAACCTGTTGTGCACTGGCCTCAGGCTCGACAGAAGCTGACAGTGCAGAAAGTTTAGTACGAAAGAGGGGCAGCACATGAGTTGTGTGGATTTATTTTGGCTATTAAAATAGGAGATGCTGCGCAACCTCAGGTATTGTGCAGAACCTGCCTTGCTACTGTTGCTACCTGCGACGTAACACTACGAACCTTTATCAGCACTTAAAAAACACCACACAGCCATGTACAGTAGTTGCATGGCTAAAATGTCAGCAACCAGTGCTTCTACTTCAAGTAAGAAAAGTACCAGCCAACAGGGATCACTCACTGAACTGTTTGAAAGTATTACTCCTTATGAACATAATTTGAAATGGCACACGGAAATACCTGAGCCAGGAAGTGACAACCCGATTTTCTGAGGGGCCTCAAAACAGCCCCTCAGAAACTAATGGGTGACATCATGGTCACTTTGTCCACTGATATATACACAGTCTGTGTTACATCTGCTAATCAAACATGTCGAAACACAGGTACATCGAAGACTAAATGAGATATGAATTTTCTTATATTGAGGACAAAGGATGACAAAAGCCTCAGTGTGTTTTGTGCAGCAAGGTGTTGGCACATGAAAGCATGAAGCCGTCAAAACTGAAGCGGCATTTGGAAACAAAACGTCATTCACTCAAAGATAAATGTGTTGAGGACTTCAGAAGACGACTTCAGGACCTGAGGACATCACAAAAGTGTTTTACTTCATACTCGAAGCAAGAGCAGGCACTCCATGCATCCTACCAGGTGGCACATCATACTGCAAAGTTAAAGAAGCCCCTGACCATTGCAGAGGACTTTATCTTACTTGCAGTTATGGACATCGTCAGAGAGGTTTTGGATCAAGCCGCAGCAGATAAACTAAAAATTATACCTCTGTCAACTGACACACATAAGTATGTGAATTGAAGACGTGTCAGAAGACATGAAACAACAGACCACAGCTCACATTAAGGCAAGTGGTCATTTTGCCTTACAACTGGATGAATCTACAGACATAACAAACAAAGCAATTTTACTCGTTAAACATGAGACATGTGGGACAGGGATTTACGGGAACAATTTCTCTGCACAAAAGAGCTCCTTTCTACCATGACTGTAGAGGACATTTTCAGCTCTGTGAACTGGAATTTGAATTCAGTGGGCCTAATCTGGGACATGTTAGTATCACAGCTGATTGCACTGCTTCCATGACCAGAAAAACTCGGGTGAGGAGACTTGAGAAAGCTCTGAATGCAACTTGAAACCATTGTTTTTTGCATCGATGTTTTCAAAAACCATGCCAACATCTTGGTAGTGAGCATGTGCAGGTGATGTATTATGCTGAGGTACGATGGCTTTCGATGGAAAAGGTACTGTCCCATTTTTATGAACTACGAGCTGAAATTGCAGCCTTTCTTGCCCAGAACAATTCTCCTCTTGCAGACCTGTTTAGTAACAGTGTGTGGCTCGTTTACCCTGCTGATGTGTTTGACCAATTAAATGCATTAAATGTGTCTGTGTTGGGGAGGGGGCACAACATTTTTGAACAATGTGACAAATTTGATGCTTTCAAAAAAAAAATCTCCTTGTAGGCAAGTCATGTTTCTAAAAACCGGTTTGACATGTTCCCCACTGCCTCTCTTGAGGGACAGCAACTGGACACGGCAGGGAAAAAATGTAATGAAGAAAACTATCATAACACATCTGAATAAACTTCTGGAGTGGTTTAATGACTACTTTCCCGAAATCCAGAGGGATGACCACTGGATACGCCACTCCTTTGGAATCGACATGGACAGCGTCATGTTGCCAAGCAACGAAAAAAGTAACCTGGTGGAGCTGTAACATGACTGCACTCTAAAAATGAAATTCACGGAGGTACGCCTCTCCCAATTCTGGTGCAGCATTGTGATGAGCAAGTATCCTTCCTGGCTGCTACTGAAATGTCCTGATCATTACGTCAGCATTATGATTAATGCTTGAATAACTGACTGAGTAGTTTTAATAGGACATTGTTTTATATTCACTGAGTGGGTACATATTTGGAACCTTTTTGAAGCTACTTCTCAGTAGTCACACTTTTTTATTTCATGTTTGTGCGTGAAGGCACTGTTGAGTCTGTTAAAAAGGCTGAGATTACTGAAGTGAAGAGTTTTGGTTTAATTAAAATGCAGCGTCACCACTTGCTGCTCGTTTTGGTTTATCTTTAAACTTGTTTTTTGTGTTGGCATTCTGTGATATTCTGTTCTACTGTCTCAGGATCAAACTGCATGATCTTTTCTTTCAATAAATTTGAGAAGTTGAACAT
Organism: Pseudamia nigra; assembly: GCA_029823295.1. Classification (NCBI taxonomy): domain Eukaryota; kingdom Metazoa; phylum Chordata; class Actinopteri; order Kurtiformes; family Apogonidae; genus Pseudamia; species Pseudamia nigra. Next base: position 2,044 of record JAQQAE010004392.1, on the reverse strand, counting down.
TTTCCTTGACTTTGGGTTGCAGCTTGTCATTAAGGGGTGATGATGGGTCCTGAAGCCAGACCAGTTGAGAACTACTGACCTAAAGAGCCATTTTTAGACATAAAGAAAATACATATGTGTGCAGAGCCGCAAGAAATATTTGAATCAGTTTTAAACCAACAATATTTGTTCATTTGGTTATATTGACTACTATTTTTTATTTATATTTCATTTTTGTTGATTTAGTTGATTATTTTATGTCATTATTTTTGCATTATTTGTTTAGTTTGTTGATGAGAGTTACTCTTAACTTGTCCGTTTTATGTGGCCTCAGAAAACACCTACATTTACATTGCTGTTGGTACAATCCTCATATTTTTAGTGTTTCTTTTAGATGTTTTGGTATGATGAAAGATGAACAGATACATGACAATAACTATAATTTACAAAACTAGTGTTTTTTTACATTAAGGCTACATCATAAACCATGGATATCAGACACAATATTGATTCATAAGATGTTTTGCCCTGAAAGTTTTAATTTGTGTTGTATTGTTGTTTCTTTCACTAAATTTTTTCAGGTTCATTTAAATGTTGTTTCTAGTTTCCTCTCAGCCAAGAGGCCGATGGTGTAATGTTGCCACCTGGTTGATGAGGCATCAACATTTAGCTTGTGAACGCAATAATGCCAGAAGGAAGTAATGCACGCTAGCCAAATTGATTCCATAATCGTATCTATTAAATATCTCAGTCAAGTTTGAATTTCAGCGACCTTAACCTCAGGTCAGAGGTCAACTTTTATAAAAATCCTTGTGAATGTGATAATTCAAGAAGGGAGTTACAGAGCCTTGTCAAATTGATACCATGCATGCATTGTGACCTTGGACCTGAGGTAAAGGTCAAAATTAAATTATTAGATTTTTTTTTTCTTAGCATAATTCCCCATGAATGGAGAAGCCTAGGGTTGTCAAACTTACAACAATGGTGTAGTTGAAGTCCTGACTTGGAAGGAGGCTGAGGGGTATCACTGGCATCTGCCAGTAAATTTTAGTCTTTGTTCGGTATGATAGCTCTGCTGTAAAGTGAGTAAAGTGATGGATTCTCTGTTCCTACTCAAACATTTTATTTAATTCAGCAGATCTGTCAAGACTGAATAGTGCACTTAACTGTAGTCAGTGTTTTTCATATTAAATGAAGAGTTGTTTTCCGTCTTTTGCCCCAGATCCAAAAAGGCAAACTGCACGGCAGCATAGATGTAGGCCTCTCAGTTATGTCAATCAAAAAGAGGGCCAGACGCATCGACCTGGACACTGAGGAGCACATCTATCACCTCAAGGTAACACTCATCAACACTGTAATTTCATTGATGATAAACACAAGGTCAGAGGTCACAGGACTTCACACATCTTTGTCTTCTCTCTCAGGTCAAATCGCAGGACATCTTTGATGCATGGGTGTCCAAGTTACGCCATCATCGGCTTTTCCGGCAGAATGAAATTGTACGATCTCCTCGAGAGGCCACCATGCGAACATTTCCCCCACCAGCTGCCATAGAGTCACCACAACCAGCCTCGAGTGTTGGACATGAACCCAAGGTGTGTCCACATCATCTACAGCACTACTGATAAGAGCTTGCCGGTACATGGCTAATGGTTCATTGTCTATATGTATGCTGCAACAACTTTAAAACCTTTAAAAGTATGATATTACACTTAGAGCTCTTTTTATAACTGTATGTTTTTAGACCTGGATTAAATCTAGACTAGGTTTAATTCTTTGGAACCACAACTTTAAACTCATGATCCTGTTTAACTCCCTGTTTAGCTAAGCTGTAACTCTGTAAACACAAGGTGAAAGTTAATGTTCCTGAGTCTTAATAGGAACCAAATTTATTTTTATTTATTTTGTAAGCAGTATTTATGTTGGAAAGCAAGCATCCAACATAACTGAGCAGTTTTTGATTACCTAAATACAAGAAAATATAGTACATACCGTATTTTCCGCACTATAGGGCGCACCGGATTATAAGGCGCACCATCCAAAAATGTCACATTTTTAATTTTTT